>CATIWJ010048536.1:0-50929 GCA_949640765.1 Croton laevigatus | reverse complement strand
CGGCGTAGATCCCGGCCGCTCCGGTGGTCGGACGGACGATCTGAGACCTGATCTGGAATCCTTGCAACGAGAGCTTTCCGATGATGTAGGCCTTGTTGCCGATCTATAGCCGGAATGAAAGTCGTGTACAAATTGCAAATCGGATTTTCACATTTTCCGACCACTTCTGGCGGTTGTCCGTCAAATTTGATGGTAAATTCTTAATCCTCACTTCTTTAGCTTTCATTTGACGTTGAGATTGCCTGAATTGGATATCGAAATTGAAAGTTTAGTTTTTTTCCGGTAACCAACCGTGCGGTTTTTGGCAATTTTCGGCCAAACGGGCGGTAGTCCGTTAGATTTGATCACATATTTGAAAACTAGATATTGAGACGAACCTGAAAATGTATTTTGTGTGAATTTTTGACACCGTTTGCTGTTTTCGGCGACCGGACGGTGACCGGCCGGCGACGGAATATTCTGCCGCCGGTGACCGGAATATTCCCTCCGGCGACCGATTTGTCGACAGTACTTATTCGGCATCGTTTCGATGCCCTGAACCCAAATATGAAATCCGTTTGTCAATCCGAAATTTCGAATTACCATAATTTCAAATATCACAAATTTAATTAATGAATTTATTTAATAATGATATTTATTTAAATTGAGATTTATATTAAAACTAATGGAATTTGAATATAAATAATCAATGTTATATTTTGAATAAATTATCGACGCCAAGTAATTATTTAATTGGAAAAATAATAAGATAAATGTAATGGTAAAGTTTTAAGATAATAATTGGACAAACAAAAATAAGGATATAAAATATAAATAAATAAAGGATTAATTTAATTGTGATTTAGTCAAATAGATATCGATGGAATCTAGTCAAGCATAGAAATTAGCCGAGGAGGCGTACGACAGGCAAGGCAACAGCCAGGTTTGATACTTTACCCTTACTCAACTTGCGGTGATTAAATGCTATGTCGTGCTATGATGCTATCTTGTGCACTATTTGATATTTAAATATAATGACGTGAAAACTTGTTATGTAGTATTTAAATGTTTGTGTAAAGTATCCACTAAGCGAAGCGCTTAGCAAGTTAGTGTTTGCTAACTTGTAGGTGTTAGAAGTCAAGAAAGAACCAGTGTAGCAGAGCCGTGTCAGGATTTGTCAATTTTATAGCGTGGCATATACTGAAGGATTATAAAAGTAAATTATGAAATTGCGATTATAATTTATTATATTGTAATTTTATTGGTGTAAATGTCATATTTAAAGGAAGATAAGTTCTGGGTACCGTCGAAGGGTACATGTGACACCTCAGTTTGTTTTATTCGTAAAGCGGATTTGGGGTGTTACAGTGTGTTTTAGGTTATAATGAAACGCACTGTTTCATCCTATATATTCCTTTTCTTTCTTTCTTCTTCTTCCGTTCTGGCCACTACTGCTACTACCCTTGCTGCATTTCCGGCTACTTCTAATATTCTCTTTTTTCTCCCAAAATTCCACGGGCTCAACACCCCCTAATGACCCCTACGTGGCTATGTCTCTGGATGGGGATCATTTGTATTGTAGTGGGATTTTGTGGGTAGGGTTATTTGTGTAATATTGAAAAAATTATGCTTTATTTTAGGGGGTTTTGTGCTATTTTTGCAAAATGAAACATTAATTTGTGCTAGTTGTTAAGTTCGGCCGTATTTTCGAGAGCAATTAAATAGTACTATGTAGTAAAGTTTTTTTTTTTTTTTAACAAAATGGCACTTATGTTTAGTATTTAAGAAAATAGTATAATATGTTTCATAATTAGAAAAATAACACTTTATTTGCTATGAAGAAATATGAGAAAATATTAAAACATAAATATATTTTCTTCATAGCACAAAAAGAGTCTTATTTTCCTAATAATAAAACATATTTCTATTTTCTTAAATACCAAATATATGTTTTATTTACTTAAAAATAAATTATAAATTGTGTTATTTACTATCCGCTCTATTCAATTTATGGAGAAAGTTGACTTTTTTATGTGTTTGGATTAATATTTTGAGATCAATTATTCATTAATAGCATATAATTTTTAGTTAATAGTAAAATGTTATACAAATGAAAAAATTAATGGATTCACATATTTTTTTTCAATTGACCCCAATTTTAAATTATTATGCGACTGTGACAAAGTTTGTGATTTAGTGCATAATTATTTCAAAGTTCAAAATATAGTGCACTTATGACAAATAGCAAAGTTTATAGTGCACAAAAATAATTAGCGCGTATTGAAATAATAAATAATTGATCTTAAAATATAAAGTCAAACACATTTAATGGAAGAATAATTCTTATTGTGAACCATTCGGATCCCATCCATGGTTGGCCCAAGTGCCATTTCTCTTTTTTAAATTTATTTTATTTGTATTAATAGTTTAATTTTCAAAGAACTACTATTAATTTCTTATGTTATTTACAAGCAAAATGTCATAATTTATATTCCAAAGAAAATGTAATTCAATAAACAAGTAACTAAATAAAGTAAAGCAGTTAGATAAAATAATTATTTTCATGTCCTTAATGTGAAATTGAATAAAAAAAAAACACTTAATTGTGTATAAAATTAATAATTTAGACCCTTAGTTACAAAATTTTACTATCAAACACAATTTTTTTTGAAAAAAAAATCTTATACTTATCTACACTCAGTATATGAATGTTTCAAACAATAAATTCAAGGAAACACCAAAAATATAATTAACCATATAAATATACGAATAGAAGGATATATTCAAAAATTAATTCTTTTGAGTTAGTTATTAAAATGTGGTCTCGTCATCTTGTAAATTTTTTTTCTTTTTTTAAACTTCTCAATTATTTTAGTAATTGACAAGAAACTTATCAATTTTAAATATTTTCTATATGTTTGAGATTTTTGTGCCTTTAGTCTTCATTGAAAATTGCTATTAAAAAAAAATCAGATTTTGAGATGTGAGTTTGTCCAGATATCTAATTTTTTTTTAGGATTGTTTTGTTTGGTTAAATCATTTTTTTTTGTAAAATTATTTTGAGTAGTAAATATGGGGTATACATAATTCGGCAAAATAAATATTTGGAGTGGGGACCATATAATTTTGATGTTGGATAGGCTGCATACACACTATAAAAGATATGATAAAGACATCTGTGGCAAAAACTACCTCATATTTTTGATATATTGTGATGTTTATCTGCTTTATTACCCACATTTCAAATTATGAAAAAGATGTGTCTATAATTTCCTGTTATCTTTTACTCAATGTCCCAAATCCAATTCTTCCTCCACTATGGATCGGGTTGGACCGATTTTGGTCATGAATCTATTTTGTACAGGCCAAAATACCCGATCATCATAAACAAACTCAAACTCAATCTCAATGGCATATCATTGGTGATTTTTTAATCATTATATATATAATAAATTTCATATTGATATAGCCCCAAGACATTTATACTTTTTTCTCTTTTTTTGTTTTTTGGGGAGGAAGCAATCTACACAATTAAATCATACTCACACCATCAATTTTTGGCTAACATCAAGAGATAAGATGTCATTTCCCTCCAAACACGAAATAAAGTTCTCTTTAATCATATTACAAATTAACATATACTTATATCTTTGATTCGGCATTATCATACGATTTGATTTGCTTTTACCATGTGTCTTTTAAAAAGTCAAAAGTTGGAGAACGTCATTTATATTACGAGAAATTCCTTAAATTATAGAGTCTCAATCAATCAAAGGAGGGAAAATAAAAATTTCACATAAAATGTTCTATTTCAAAGTATTCTCTGAGAAGGTGCTAAAATATACTAGTATACTCCAGCTCCGTTCACTAACAAAACTAATTTTTCACAAATGTATTTTAATTAATATATTTTTTATCAATTTAGTTTAAAAATATATAATATTGCGGGCTTATATTTAGAATAAATTAGTAAAATATGCTAGTTAAACTTTTTTTTTTTCTAATATTTGTGAAAAAATGCGTATGTATAAACTGTATGGAAGGAGCATTTGTTTTCTTGTATTTCTAAATCATAGGGTTTTAGAAAATGAACCAATTAATTGAGAATCACATTTTTTTTTTCCTTTTATTAATGGTTGATTTAGAATTAAGATGGAACTAAGAGTTGAAATTAGGGCTCAGAAAACACTAGAAACTTGGAATCATTTTCAAATCAAAGACAAAAATTTGAAAAATAAAGAAGAAAATAATTGAAACATTAATAAATAATAAGAATGAAATTAACATCATGGGGTTTTTTTTCATAGAAAAATGAGGAATTTTTGGCTAACAAATTAAATTAATTAACTCAATTTACTAATTGATTATTATTTTATGCATATTTTTTCGTTTCCTAACATAAAATTATATATTATTTTCATCTATGAAATTGATTTTACTATCCATTAATAAATAAATTAGACTAATATATGAAATCGAAGAAAATACAGAAAAAGACATGTAATTTTATTTGAAATTTTGCATTTACATGCCTACATTTATATCTCTATAGAAAATTAAAATTAATGATTTTCCCCCCCTAGAAAAGCCATGTCTCAGGATTAAGATCATTAAAATCCCATGATTCTGGTTCTGGTTCTAATTCAATTTCACTCGTTGATCCACTGATTAACCTGTTAAGTCTTTCAGAAACCTTAGCAGCTCCAAAACTGAACTCCCTCATCTGCTTAAAAAAATAATAATAATAAAACAATTAAATACATAAAATCATATAATTTTGATGCTAATTGATAGAAGGTATGCCATAAACCAAATAGTCGTATTTTAGTTAATTACCTGTGCATGAAATACATGGTAAATTGAATTTCCAACAGCAGAAAAGCTAGCATATGCAATTTCAACATTTTCTTCTTGAAGAATTCGAATAATTTCGCCGAAAAGGAACTGATAATCTAACCCAGTAATCAGATTTACTTGCAGAGAAGAACCCATTTCTTGGATTTGTAGCCGAGGAGGTTGAAAGGTTGAAGATGAAGATGAAGGATCACAAGAGTTTAAGCAATCAGAAAATGTTCTTTTCTTATTAGTACTTAATAATTTTTCTTTCTTTTCTTTGGATTTCTTCAAGTTTGCTTCTAGAGTTTTTATGTAATTTATAGCTTCATCTATTTGATCTGGTAATGGCAGTGATTCCTGAAAAACCCCCAAAAAAAAAAATTTTAAAAAAAAATTTAAATTTTCTCAATTTTGTCAATTATATACTTGAAGAAATGAAAAAGGAAGCAATTAAACAAATATAATAGCATTAATCATATAAAATGAGCAAACAAAAGACAAATTATGGCAGTTTTTCGGTTGGAAAATTTCCAAAATTATATATACATAAAAGACTAAAAATTTAATGTTTGGATAGAGGGAAAGTGAAAGAAAACAAACCTTGGCATGATCTTTAGGAAGAAGAGAATTCAGATCGGAAAAAAGAGTCTTCATTTGATTTCTTCTATTTTTTTCAACAACTTTTCTTTCAATTTTTGTTGAAGAAGAAGAACCAGACTGACCTTGAAAATTCTTCTTTCTTGAAGAATTATTATTGTTACTACTAATACCCATCATCTCCATTAAATTGCTTCTAAAATTCACAGCAATTTCTCCCATGAAAAAGAAATTAAAAAAAAAACAGCTACTTCCGATTCCAAATGTAAAGATGTTGTTCCAGTTCTCTTAAAATATTGTGTATAAATATACATAAGTATATAGGTTGATTGACAGAAGGAAAAGTACAAAAGGCCAAAAAAGGTGATAGCGTCACTATGCAAACGTCATAGAACACTCATCAGCAGGCCACCGTATTGGACTTATTTTTCACCTTTTCTAAAAGACAGATTTTTTTTGTTCCTTCATGGAAAAAACAGATTTCCAAAATTATTTTGTGAATTTTGTCTTTTGTCCATTCAATTTTCTGTATTTGATTAATAATTTTTTTAAAAATAGTTTTCAGTGTGACGTAATTATTTCGCAAATAAGTTCGTAAAAGCACTAATTTAAACTGAACTTGTTAAATGAAATTTGAAAATTTTAAATAAAGTTTGGAACTCGAGCTTTCCTCGTATAGAAATAATCCAACTTAACAAATTTAAATATATCAGAGTTCAAGGACTCGGGGTCAAAAGTCAAAAGGATGTTATTTTATTTTTTTATTAATTAATATTTATGTATTAAACTAAATTTGCAAACAAGTCTGTCAATAATTTTGATAAGTTAAGCTTGCGCGTAGCTAACGCTTGACTCTCTTTTCTTAACCAATTTTGAACGAATTTTTCATCAAGTCAAGTCTCAAATGGCTAGTCAACAGATTAATTTATTTACTGACTTATTTTATATTACATATGACATGTAAAAAAATAATTTAGGAAATAAAATGGGGAATTAGAATGTACTAGTAATATACTAACATGTAGTATTATTATTAGATGTGCTTCTGGATATCTTAAAATATTTTTTAAAACCGAAAAAATATTTTAAGGTATCCATTCACCCTCTCATTGCAAAAGATACGCCACTTGGAGCTTCTTTTGTTAGATGGAAATAGCTACAACTCTATCTCGATATATGTTTACATATTTGTAGATTTTAGTGTTCAAAATTTGTTTTTGTGTTCAAATTTATCGTTTCTAGGCTCAATAATTACAAATTGTAAGAACATTTTTGCTCCTACAAGTTATATATTCATTAAATGTATTAATAGACAAGCTAATGTTTCAGCATATTCTCTCGCATGAGGGTCTTAAGATCATGTTAGTCTCTATATTTAGGAGGTGGTACCATGCTAAGCTAATGGGTTGTGCAGTTCGGACCATTACACATGGCACACAAATTAAAGAAGGGCCCCTTTTTCTGGGAAAAAAAAAAGGGATAAAGTTTATTTTTTTTTTCCTCTGCCCAATCTTTTCTTTGCTTACAGGATTTGCAAAATTTGAAAAGACCCATAAACAAATAGGATAAAATATGTATTGCTCTATTACTGAAGATTATTGGGAGAAGCAAAGCATCTTCATTTTATATTTATATAAATGTTTTTTTAATGTTCAATTTTGATACTTTACATGGAGCTTTTTAAATTTGTGAGACGATTTTAAATGGTACTTCTCATTTATTTGTTTCGTATTTTGCAATATAACTTCTTGGATTTTATCTTTTTTTTTTCAAAAAAAAATATTAGAATTGGTATGCTCAATGAAATGATAAATGGAGGAGTAGAAAATAACAATTTTTTCCCTACATTATAAATTACAATTTAGTCCATAGAAAATTAAATTTTATACTTGAAAATTACTATTTAGTAACATCTTCATTTAATCTTAAAATATGAAATTACTAATTTAGTTCTTTTTATTTCGAGAATTACTAATGTAGTTCTTATAAGCTTACATTTTAATATATCCTATACCCTCCGGTCCTTCACATAAGTATTCATTGTACTCTTTTTTTTAGTTACCTTTTAAATTATTTTATTTTTATTTTTAATGGAAAGATAAAAAAAATTTATTCAATTTTCATTAGAACTTAAAAAATATATATTTCTCTCCATTTATAAACATTTAAAAGTCTAAACCCCAACCCAC
Source organism: Croton laevigatus (assembly GCA_949640765.1). Taxonomy (NCBI): domain Eukaryota; kingdom Viridiplantae; phylum Streptophyta; class Magnoliopsida; order Malpighiales; family Euphorbiaceae; genus Croton; species Croton laevigatus. Next base: position 43,328 of record CATIWJ010048536.1, on the reverse strand, counting down.
AAATCATCAAAAGATGCAATATCTTTTTCCCTTTCTTTCATTTGATTTCATAATAAAATAGATACATATAGGTGATGTAATAATATGAAAAATTTGATGCGAAAAGACAAAAAGAATTAAGAAAATTTTTAGTAATTAGTGTTGAAATTAATAATTATATTATTATTATTATAAGTAATACGTCCAATAATAATTTGAGATTGTGGCAGATAACCTATCAGTGTCTACGTTGGAATGATTAAGGACTTCCATTGTTGGTTCTTGGGGATAATCTTACTCTTCGTTTTGGTTGACTTACTCTTCGTCCAATAACATATGCTTACTCTTCGTTTTGGAAAACATTGACTATAAAGTCAGAAATAATAACAATAATAATAATTATTATTAAGAATACATTAGAATTTATTATTATTATTATTAGGAAAAATTACTATTGCATAATTGATATTTGGTTATAATGACTATTTTATCACTGTAGTTTGGCATAATTGCTCTGCTATTACAGATGTTTAGCCTAAATTACTCTGATATCACTATGCCATTAACTTTGACATTTAACCATTAAAAAGTTTATAGAATTGGCCTATTAATTTGATTTGGATTTTCACTTTTACCTTTTTTGCTACTTTATACTCAACTTCACTGCACTTTAAAATTTTTTACTAACAAATCAACTTTCACAATTAATAATTGTAAAATCAAAATATAAAATATAAAATTATAATATAAAATATATTAATATTAATAAAGACCTAATATACATTAAAAAATTTTTATTAAAAAAATAATCAGCTTATTAATTATTTTATTATTTTTATAAATTAAAAAAATAAAAATAAAATTAAAAAAGCGAAAACAAGAATAGCTTCTTCATCAGAGATAAAATGGGAAAGACCAATTTATTCTTGAATCCAAATGGAAAAATATCAAGTTGGATTTAGTAAAGAACATCATCATATATATAAAATCCAATAGAATTTCAAAAAAAGAAAAAGGAGTAAATATTTTGTTCAATAGTGATTTAGCTACAAAAATTGTCGAGCATTAGGCCAGGTTATTCTATTAAATCTTTAAAAAAAATTCTTCTTCTTCTTTGGCTTCAAGCTTTTCTTTATAAACTACATTTGAAGCTTTTTTTTTTTTTTCAATATTCTGAAACTATATTTTCTATTACAAGACATGAACTTAAACTAACCACCCATTTTCAAATTAATCTAAAAAATCTAGTCTTCAACCAAACACAGTTCATAATTACAAAATCTAATCATGTTTTGCATCTCAGTTCCATTTCTGCAACCGGAGCTATGAGTAGAAGGAGCCGATAAAATGAAAAATGCTTCTTTATCCAAAACGACGATCATCTACCATGGCCAACCCTCATACCAAATCGAAGAGGGAAGAGAGAATTCCAGTGGTGTTCGGATCGGCGGCAAAGGATCACCAGAAGTCATTGAATTTTTCGTAAGAAGTCTTGGGTTCCATGGCCATCCTCAATTTTATCACCGATGTACAACAATTAATAAGCATACCTAATTTTTTTAAAATTAGTAAATTGTCACCTTTTTAACGAAATTTGTAACGGAAAGATAATATCGTCTGATTAAAGTAAAATACTGGGATAAAAAAATTCATTTCAAAAAACAGAGGGAGATAATAGTTGATTTTTTAATTTTTATTTTATCAAATTAAAAATATTTAGTGTATTTTAGATCTTTATTAATATTAATATATTTTTATATTATAATTTAAATTTTTTATATTTTGATTTTGTAATTATTAATTGTGAAAATTGAGTTATTGGTAAAAAAAAAAAAATCAAGGTGCAGTGAAATTGAGCACAAAAGTTGCAAAAATGGTAAAAATCAAAATCCAACTCAACTTGAAGGGACAATTATATAATTTTTTAACAGTCAAATGTCAAAGTTAACGGCGCGATGATCTCAGAGTAATTTAGGCCAAACATCAGTGATGGTAGAGCAATTATGTCAAACTACAGTGATAAAATAGTAATTATAAACAAACATAAGTGATAAAATAATAATTTTTCCTTGTTATTATTAATTGCTAAATGTAATGTTTAATTTAAATGTTTGCTGATAAGATTCTTAATATTGGGGTTGAGGGACTAGCTTAGTGGTTAATGCACTGTATTGTGATTTATTAGTCATGAGTTCAAATCTCCACTTAAATGTGCTGATAAGGGAAGGTCACCCCTGATTATGTGACCATAGATTAAATTCTGCAGTTGAATTTAAAAAAAAAAAAAAGAATCTTAATATAGCAATAATTCATTTTTGTTTTTATTGTAAATTTGAAATGTTTAATTTAAATTATGAAATTCAATTGAACTCTGGGATATATAAATAAATTTCAAAAAATAACAAGAATATATTTTGGAGAATGATAAATTAGTTTTAGCTGTGTGATTTTGTAGATTTATTCTTCAATTTCATCAAAATTTGTAAAATTTAAAATAGTTAAAAGCAATTTTTAGAATTCAAATATATATTTGTTTGAGTTTTTAATAAGAAAACAGAGATTTGAAATGAATTTCACAAAAAAAATAATTATAAAAAGAGCATAATCTGACGTAATTTAATGACGTTTCAAATACACATAGCAAAAGATTAGAAACTGTATTTGTACAGAGAAGTTTTTATTATGCTTTCAAAAATGATGTGCTGGAGGTCTTATCTTGTAAAAATTGAATGGGAACACCATCAACATCAGTAATAGTTTTAAAACAATTAACATATGATTAATATTTTTTTTTGTTAAGAGAACATAGTTTCATATTACCACCAAATCATAACTACTATGTATCTGGCAACTTCCTAGATGATGCTTTGGCTTACTAAGAATATATGGTTAATGTGGATGCAAGAAAGAATACATGAGACTGAGACAACCCTTTTGCTTCTTTTACCTTCTAACTTTGTAGTTGTACTTATCAGTTTGCGTAGGGTTGGATATCTTGAAATGTAGCCGGTAGCGGCAGGCGCAGGCCCAGATAAATTTTTATGTGGGATGGGATCTAAACTAATGAAAATATAAAACTTTATGTAGGTGATATATGTTGTTTGTTTATTGGACATTAACAATGGAACCAATCTCCTTCTATGCACTTAGAGTGAGACCCTAGTGTTGGATAGATTAACTGCTACTATTTAAGTAAGATAGGCTAAACCTTTTTGTTATTTTATATGGTTTAAGCTAGGCTGGTTTACATTATAAATACATATGTAGTTGCTGTATTATTATTATTATTATACAAGTAGAAGTAGTTATGTTAACATTTGATACTGAGAATTTTGTCGTCTTTATATCAAAGTTTGTATAGTTATTTTATTCGATCAGACTTGGTTTTGATCTCACCAAAATTAACACGGAAAATTTAAATTTGACTCAATCTGAGACAAAAATGAATTTAGATCGGAGTCACTGATGAAAAAAGTTTTGAATTTTTATGTTTAGATATGATTTGACAGAACTATACATGTCATTATTTATAAAATATTGAAAAAGAAAAATACTTATTCTCCAAAAAAATTTTCTATAAAGAGCCAATATTAATGTGTATATATGTGAAAGTTATATGAATAAAATTTAGGAAAAATTATAAAATAGTCATTTAAATTTATGGCGTCATTAAAATTTATGGAGCGGCATATCACATACATCACCTTTTCAACTTAGAAGATGTGAAATCCTTTAACACCTACCCTCTCATATCGGTATACTCAATCAATATTCGGACCATCACTACCATATTAAATTTATGCTCCTCAACGACTACTAAACTATATACACATTCAAAATTCATTAATCAAACAAGCTTACTAATTTTTTTTTTTTTTATTAGCCATAAGTAATTAATTTATGAGTGTTTCTTTCAAAAAAATAAAATAAAATTATGAGTGTTTCTAGTTTGTATAAGTTAGCCAAAGCAGCTTAAAAGCAATTTTTTAAAATTTATTTTTAATTTATAAGTAGATTAAAATAAACAAAAATTATTTATTTATTTTTTAAACAACTAATAGAGAGTTTAAATTTGACAAATTAAAAGACCAAAATGCATTGATATATATAATTTGGATTTATCACCGTCACTGCCATATCAAGACTATTTTAAAAAAAAAAAATGTTAACAAATTTACGTGTTTATAACCTACTTATAAGTTTTTTAACATAGAATAGAAAATAGATACACTACCATTAGGTTACTCTCTTATGCTTGTTTAAAAAAATATTTCACAACTATTTATATATTTTTAAATTTAAAAGAAATACTGTTTTTAACTTATTTTTAAATAGTTTATATAGAACAAGTTAAAAAAAAAAAAAAAAAAACGTATTAACGGTGTTTCATAGTTTATATTGGAATCTACTGTACAAATTTCGGCTCCTAAGAATTGACGGACGAGGAGACTTGACTTAGGTCGTTCCATTAATAGAGGACCGTCCAACTATAAAATTTTAAGTCTTGCCATTATCCTGCCTATTTATTTATTTTTTAGCATTTCATGGAAATTGCAACAAAGCCCACATTTTGATGATTCGAATCAATTCTTCAAAGAAAGATTTTGGTTCCTATGTATCCCACTTACATTGTGTTGGACACTTTTTCTTTTTCTTACAAAAATAATTACCTCTACTAAAACTTATCTAAACTTCTAATAAATCATTCTTACAGTTGTAAAATTTTTTTTATATACGTGTTTCATAAAAAAATTTTTATTTGAAATATAAAATACATCACATAATTAACTTAACTGCGAGCAGTGTTTAATTGTTTAAATAATTGTTATATATTTTTTTAAAAGGTTTACATAATCACATAATATTAAAAGTTAAAATTTATTCATTTTATAGTATTTCAATAATTAAAAATTATTTGTAAAAATTATGTTACTGAACACTAAATAACAACTTTTAATATTTTAATTGTTTAAAAAATTAAAAACTATTTAAAAAAAAATTATTGTCAAATACATCCTAAAGTCTTAAAAGGCATAAGTAAATTAGTGGTTTTTCCAAATTCCCTCTCACTTATTAGAATTACTTGATCATGAACAACCCAAAAATCAAAATATTATTTTTCTTTCATATTCGGATATTCCTCATTTTGTATAATGGTCTACAAAATGTAGTTTCTCAAAGTTTAAGTACATGGATGTCTATTACAATTATCTACTATTTATTTATTTAAATGATTATGATGGAAATTACGAAAAATAATACATATTTAAGTGAAATGCTTTAGTAACATTATTTTACCTAGAACATTTTAGAGGTAATAATGCTATTGGTTCATAAAATTTTACAAATATTTATTTCTTATTCTCCCTCCCTCGTATCCTCCTCTTGTGTCGTCATCTCATTTTTATGTTATACTTTAATAATAAAAATTATTTTATGACATTGTTTTGAGTGATTACGTTTAGGTTCATAATAAATTTAATGAAACAAATGAAGTATATTATATTTAAATTTAAAAATCAATTTGCCTAATTTACATTTTAAAATCTTATCATTATTCATACTTGTCCAAAGATATGAATTAGAGCTGCCTAATTTTTTATTTTTTTTTAAGCATCCTCAAATCACTTTCAATGTCATCATTACGCAAATTAGTTATCCCTTTCGATCAATATTACACATACTACCTTTATTAGCCAAAAACATTATAAGAAGGGATTTTAAAATGCCTACCAACCAACCTTTTAAATTTAAAAATGTAGATAATTGCAACTAAAAGAGGCATCCCAATGTTTATCAATTTCTCTTATTGCAAATCCACTTTGAACCCTAACGGTCTTTAAATATATATTATTTTATATATAAGTTACTTTAAGGAATTTTCTTCAATAAAAGAACGAAGTAACTTTAGAGAATTATTTGTTTAAAATATATATTTTTTTTTTCCAAATAACATATTCTTTTTTCATTGTCATTTGATTCGAATTTTGACAATCACCACCATAATTCCACCATTAGCTAATGTACTTTATCACTTCTTTGAATTTTCATTGTTCACACATCAACTTTCTATCACTTTTATTTATGCAAGTTTCAGTATTCTTCTTGGAGAGAAAAATATTATAATAATGAATTAGAATTTTAAATATTTTTTTTCCTAATGATTATATTACTTTAATTAAAAAAATACAAATAAGAGTTCTTAAATTAAATATTTATAAATTATTATAAACATAATAAGTTTATATGGTGTATAGATTATTGAAGAAAAAATAAAAATATTACTTAAACTTTTTTTAACATTAATAAAAATACTATTAAAATCGAGCCTAATCAAACCGATTTGGTTTATTGCTTATTTCTTCTTCAAGTCAAAACTTCTAAAAAAAACTTAGAAGCAATCGTAAGACATTATTTCTTGAGTTTAAATCCATAATTGACAATAATTTTGATCCAGTTCAATTTAAGAAATCTTATAAAATTAACTACCATTTTAACAAATTTTGATAAAAGTAGATATCTTTTTAATAAATTTTGACAAAATTAGCTATCTTAGTTATAAAAAAAAAAAAAAAAGCTAAAAATAGCTACATTTTTTACAAAGGTTAACAATGCTAGCTACTCTTTTAATAAATTTTGACAAAACTAATTACCTAACTCATATTAAGCTTAAAAAAGAATATCAATATTATCTAGAGAGTGTATTACAATTTATATCCTATAAACAACTTAAAAATTAGTATTAATTAACACTACGTATGAAATAATTAAAAATTTTAATAATTAAATTTTAAAAATACATTTCAATTAAAAAATTAATTTATCAATTTGTTAATATAATTTTTAAATTTTTTAAATAAAATTTAAAATTTTTTTTAATTTATATTATAATCGTGTTAAATTTAATATTATATATTATAAATAATAATAATAAATAATAAATACTAAAAAAATTACAATTTATAGTAAAAAAATATATATTAAATTATATTAATGGAATAACGTATATTTTATATTTCAAATAATTAAATAAAAAATTACTTATAAAATTATTAAATAATACAATTAAATCTATAAAATCTTCAAATAAAATTGATGCATTTGATGTATTTGTGGTTTCCTTCCAAAACTTTAAAAAAAAAGTATTTATAAAAAAAAAATGACAAATAAAAAATTAAGCATATGTAAAAAATTCTGCAAAATAATTATTCAAAATATGTTAAACAAATGTTCAAAGTATGTTCAGAATTATTTTATTAAAAGTATGTTTAAACCCGATTTAAAGTATGTTCAAAATTAGAAAATATCAATGCAAAACACCCAACCAAAAAAAAAAAAAAATTCAGCACCCAAACAAGACTTAAATCCAATAAATTTAGAATTCAAAAATGTGTTGAAAATGTGTTAAACAAATGTTCAAAGTATGTTCAGAACTAAAATATGCTCAAAACTTATTAAAATGATGTTAAGAGTTAGAAAATCAAGAAAATATAAGAATCAAAGCATCTAAATGGCCTCAATTTTAGTAAAAACATTGATAAATGCGATTTAAAAATGAAGAACAATGAGTCTTAATCGAACAAAAAATAAGCAATCAAACCTTAATTCAGATTGACGAAGAACAAAGAGTCTTAATCGAACTTGCTGAAGCTCCTCAAACGATCAACAGTTGTGAAGAAATTGAATAACCAACTTTGGCAGGTGGAGGTTTCAGCATTCTTATCTTCTCTTTTGAAAAAGAAAACAACAAAGATGGAAATTGAAGCAATTTGAAACAGATTGATGATGGAAATGAAGGATTTGTTTATTGACGGTGACAAAGGAAACAAATTAGGATTGTAATGCTATGGCGGAGGTCGGTGGTGGACGTTCGTTTAGTTATGGCAAAGGTTGGTGATAGATGTAGTGGTTATCTCATATTAACAATGAAGATGGAATGGGGAATGGAGAATGGAAAAAAATCGTAGAGCGCGTAGGAGTAAAAATAAAAATAATTAGGGATTGCTATTATTGTTAACAAAATATACAAATAGGTAGCTAGTTTTATGGAAAAAATAAAAAGGAGTTATTTTTACTTTTAAAAAAAAAAAATTAAAAGGAGTACTATTTTTGTGTTTTTCCCTCTAATTTATGTATAATCATCATTGGCTTAAACCAAACTAACTGGTTTCGGTTCGATCAATTTGGTCAAGATTGTTCCGCCATTATGCATGTCTCTTGATGTTTGAGTATGATCCAATTTGAATATGAGAGGAATCCAGGCCCAAGATACAAAGGCCTAGGCCGAGCCCGGTTTAGGAAAAAATGAGAGATGCCCAACTAATATTTAGTCAATTTCAACCCCTAAAAAGCAATATAAAGCTCAGCTGCTGCCACCGTCACCGCCAACTGTCCAACTCAACTCACAATTTTCTCATAAAACCACCGCCTTTTCTTTTTTTATTTTTAACATAGGTATTTTAATACCCGCACTTAAAAGGAGAGGATAAATCGTCATAAATCAACCTCCTAAAGTATACAGATTCCCCATAAAAAATCATACAACGTAATGGCAATTTATAATTCATGGACATCAATTTGTAATCCAGTAATTCATTTATTATAAACCCACTAATCAATGTACATTCTTATATAAGAAATTTCCCTCTCATTATTCTACCAAACTAATCACAAGATAGCGAAATAAATAACAATTCTATTATTGGTGCGGTAAGCAAATCTATGAGCGATTACATTACTGCGAAAATAATGTTACCTATAGTATAAAAAAATTACCTAAAGTATTTCTACTAATGCCATGAACAAATAAAATATAGTGGTTATTTACTGATTCTTATAAATTGGTCGAACATTTTTATAAGTAGTTTTTAAATTATAAGAAATATATTAATTTGTTTTACAAAATTCTGTCTGTTAATTTTATCTTTGTAGGTAGTTTAAAAGGAAAAAACACCAATTTATTGATTACTTTATCTAATTATAAATAGAAATAGTTTGACTAAGCAAAAAACTATTATTTATTTTAAAAAATTCCAAAATAATCATGTTATTAATATTAACTCTACTAAAACGCGTTCTTTCTTTTATTATTTACGCACAAATAAATGACTACGACCTTTGTTATTTATGTGACAATTGAGATAAACAGATATTTTATCATTTTGTTTTAGTAAATTGTTTTACCTTTTTTTTTTACGAACAGTAACTTACACTCTATAAGTATATTATACCACCTCCGTTTTTCTCATATCTTTACATTCACTATTTTACCAATACCAATACAAACCCACTTTTCACTAATACCAATACAAAAATAATAATAAACAATTATTAATCTTTTAAAAAATTTACTTTTTCACCAATATTAATAAAAAAATAATAATAAACAATTATAAAACTTACTATAAATGAAAATGTAAACAAATAAAAAAAACACCAAAAAATGAAAATGTAAACATATCATAAAAACGGAGATAGTAAATAATAAAAAGAATACTGTGTACGAAGTGGTAACAAAAAGATTTAAGATCGATTATTGTAAAATTTTATTAAAAGCAAACCATTCCAAAACTTAAAAAGGCCACCCCGTACCATAATCATAATCTCCTAAGACTTGTATTAATTCATATAAAACTCATTCTCATATATACAAATTTTCTAATTTTCCGGTTTATTTCTCCCCTTCAAAGCAAATTCTTCACTCTCATACATAATTTTCAAACACTATGTTTTTTTTTAATATTTGTCACAAAACTTGAACTGCGGTGCGATGCGAAACAGGCAACGAGTCTAACAAATCATAAGTTAACATAGAAGCTCTAGGCTTCGCTGGCCGGCCGGAATATCCTATCGGCAATGGAGATGTCATTATCGTTTCCCTCTGAAATGTGCTTAACCACTTGGATTGCATATACTTGTGCTTTCTCCAGGGAGCTAAGTGCATCTTCTTCTCTTTCATACATTTTTTTCCGGCAGAACATAATATTTTAATTAATGCCTTTAATCTCTCTGATTTTCCGATAAATATTTCCGGTAACTCCTTAATCAATTGATTATAATCTTCACTTGCTCTGGCTAGTTCGAATTCAGCTCGAAAATTTAATTCAATTACAATTACTACCCTTACTTGTCCTTTCTTGGAATTTACTATCTCTACTACTTCCAAATATGTATGCTCTCCTGAAAAAAACCCAGTTAATTAATAATTAATTAGTACAATATAGTTAATTTATGGTAAACTTAAGTATAATTATTTTTAATTACATAATAATTATACAAATATCTTATACCTGATGGGATTTCTTGAGAGCTTCTCCACTTGGACTTGGAAATGACACAATTATAACCTTTATTTTGAAGCCTTGAAGAAACCTCTCTCTGCAAGCAATTCCGGCAATCTCCAGTAACCGGAATTCGACACTCACAATAGAAGCCTACCTGCTTAATTTCTCTAACTGCTTCTTTTGTAGTTTGGCGGATTTTAGTTTCTAAAGAACTTGTTCTATACAATGTCGCCTAAACAAAATTAAGAAAAAAAAACAAACAAACATAAATATAGATTAATAATATTCAATTTAATTTAATTTAGTGTTGGATTAGTATAATTCATTTTCAAATTATTAAGGAAAAAAAAAAATACCTTAAGAAGCTCATTTTGGGTATTCCAAAATTTTTTATTCTCCTCAACACTACAAGAATCATCTTCTTCTTCCTCCACATAATCATTGGAGTCCCACGAACTATTGGGTGATTGTTCTTGTTCTTCCAAGAATCCAAAAACAATGTCGGGAAAACTCACCGGCTCATCGGAAAATCCGATAAATTTATGAAAATCCCGGTGACTCATCATTGATTTTCCGTCCATGTCTCAAGTTTTAAGCTCTGGGAATTGTTGAAATTCAGAAAGTGCTTTGAATTGGTCTCAAAACACAAAGAAGCCAAATTTATAGTAAGATATTGAGTCATCGAGTGGGACCTACCTGTCTGATGTGGGCGAACGGAACGCCGCGTACATGGAATGTTGTGCTTTATTTAGCTTATGTGGCAACGTCATTGATTTTTTTTATTTCAATTACAGCTGTGTTCCACGTCATCCTAACAAATAATAATTGGAGTTGATGCTTTTTGGATATGCACAAAATATTCCCATTGATTACTATTATTTTTTTTTTTTAACATAGCCATTGATTACTATTATATTTTTAGTTCTTTTTCTCTTACGTATGTATAATAATTACAATAAATTTTTCAAAGCGTACTAATTATAATAATTAATTAATGAAAAGGTAGGAAGTTTATCCTAATCCAGTGGGGGCCAGCTATAAATAAAATTAAAACACTAAACCCATAAAAAGTTGCCACGTGAAATGATGTTCATACGTGGCATTGGATTTATGGATGTTTTATATTATAAGACATATCCTAATTTATCAAAGTGGGGTCCTAAAGCAAATTGTGATTATGGTGTTTAAGTTGTGCTTTGTGAATAATTGGTGGTGACCCTAGATAAGAATATGACTGAATCTTAAAATAATCCTGAAGGTATGTTTGGTAGGATGGAAAATTAAAAGAAAAGAAAGGAAAATGGAAGGAAAAAATTGCACCAAGTCAATGTTAAATAAAATACATTTCTCTAATTGTGATGTACTAAAAGGCAAGAAGAAATATTGATTGGAGTTTGTTCTAAAAGAAAAGAAAAGAAAAAAATAATTATAGAAAAACATATGGTCCAAATAAATAATTTGTATTGCATGATAGAAAGTAATTCTACTTCAACTCTGTTAAAAAAAAGGGGTAATTCTACCTCAAAAGCCGCATAAATGAAACAATTTTCTCCTTAAAAATATGTGCCAATTAACAATAAAATATAATTCGAGAAATCAAACTTATATCCTATACTTCTATCGGATTTGAGAATATCAAATGGAAAATACCCAATTAAGTATCTCTTATCCATTTTATTCATACAAAAGACTATTTCTTTTGAGAGTTTGTAGTTATCCCTCCTACGTATCAAACAATGTCTTACGTACATGGAATGGAATTATAAAAACATACATGAATGCGATGCTACATTTCTTTTTCTTTCCCCCCAAAAAGCCCCAAAAAGGAGAATCATTGATTAAGGCATGAACCAATCAATATTGCTATATGTATGAATATTCAATTTGGAAGAGCAAAAGGCCAAAAAGGATATAATTATACGTAGTAGTAACATCTCTTTTTGGCTATTTGTAGAACGTACTCTGAATGTGAGGAACAAATTGAGCAAACAACACATTGCTACCTGCCTATATCCTGTGGGCTCAAGTGGTATTAAGGTCTCTTTCTATATCCTATGGGACTTGGATCGGTGCAATTAAATAAAAGTTTATATGCTAACTAATGTAGCAAATTAATTGTACTCGTGGTTGGGAGCCATAGAATTGGTAACCACTCTATTTTTAGGTTTTAGGAGGCTAAGTAAAAATCCCTCTCTTTATCTTAGTATGTGGGTTGTGATATCTATTTGAAAAAATATATATCAAATTATAATATAAATATAGCGCTTGGATTGGTGCGATTAAATAAAAGAGTTACATATTAACTATTAAGTAATATACCAAATTTTTAGTTTCGAGCTTCAGAAATAATGTTTGTTTTTTTAATACAAGATAAATGATTGTAAGAACTTCATAATCTGGTCTTCATCCATTAAAATTGCTAATTTTTTTTTTTAAAAAAATGTTACTTTATAGTTTAAAAATATTATTATATGTATCATGTGAAAGTATAAATATCATCAGGACTGTCTCATAAATTTGAGAAATTCTGTATAAAGTATTAAAATTAGACTTTGAGCCCCATAAAAATTATAATATATATAATTGAAATAAATAAAAAATATGTATTCTGAAAATGACTTATTAGAAAATGTTTGATAAAATAAGCTACATATCTCAGGTTCAATTTTTAGATCATACATTTAATAGTATTTTTTTCTTATTTTTTTAAATTTGGAGCAAACACTTAATAGTATTTTTTCTAATTTTTTAAAATTTAGATGTCCTAAAAAATAGAGGACATGTGCAAATGTTCTGCTTGCATAGAACCTTGTACGGGCCTAAATATAATATCTCATTAGTGTAATAAAAATATATAGTATAAAGTTATTGTATTTCTTCTTCGCACATATATAATATGTATATATATATATATTTTTAGTGAATATAATTATTTTTGACATAAATGAAATTATTAAAATTTATGTAAAACAAATTTCAACATTAGGTTTTGGAAGTCCTTATCTAGCATCATATAGAAAATGATGTATATAGCTTAACATAACACTCGAACAAGAATAATAGACAAAACGGTATGGCATCATCATATGAAAAAATTTCAACACCAGGTTTTTATATTGCATTGATTATACATAAAGTTAATAAAATTAATGCAACATATAAGGAAAGAGAAATATAAGAAAATGACTAGGTAAGATTATTTATATACTTTGCTTGTACTTTTGCACTAATAGTAACATTAATTTTCCACAACTAAAAAAATAATTAATAATTAGTCCCTAATTTTTTCATATTATATAATTAAATCTAAATACTTTTAACATTATATTTTTTTCCTATTTTTTTAATTTAATTATTCAGTTCTTTAGAGACTGAAAAAGTATAATATTTTGAAAAATGGATTGCACCTCTCATGCACCCTAAGGAAAAACCATCAATTATTATGTGATTCACATTATCTGTTTGGCTTAATGGATCACTTATTAATCCAAAAAATAATACTATTTTAGATTAATTATTAAACTTTAAGATAACAATTCATACTCTCACAATTTAAAAGTTTAGGATTTTATAAAAAATTATTCAACACCTAACACTAACTCAAACATTTTCACTACTAATAAAATAAAGACACAAATTAAAATAATTAATTAATCCAATAAACTATAATTACTTTTGTAAATTTCCTATTAGAGTGTTAGGTGATTAGGTATGCATCCCATCAAGTGGACAATTATTATTATTATATATTAATATAAATATAAATTTGCGGTTCCTTGTTTTTCTTTGGGAAAAAAAAAAATAATCACCATTTTCTTTTCATTTAACCATTCAACTTTTTATTTTATTTTTTTTTACTGGATAGAATTATTAAAAATAATAAATTTATATTCTTGAAGTTTGAACTCGAAATATTCATTTCCAGCCAATTGATTCAAGTGTTGGAGGGTTAAAATGATGATGCTTTTATTAGCACTATTTTTGAATATTTTGGAAGCATTAAACAAATATTTAACGAGAAAATCCTAAAAAGTGCCGACCCATTCTCTCTCTCTCTCTATATATTGTTGGTATGATCCGGAATTGACTAAAGGTAAAGCGAAAATCAAATTGTTGCATTAAGAAGAGATGAAGATATTGATGTTGATTTTGACAACAGACTATATTATTAAACACTTTTAATTTAATTAATCAATTAATTAATTTGTGACTCTTTATTATTATTAAGCGGTACACCTTTTGTTAAAAAATAAAATAATAATAAAAGTGGTACACCTCATAAACCCACCTTCACCTTCACCTTCACCTTCACCTTCACCTTCACCTTCTCATACTAAAAAATTTATACTAGTAATGTTTTTTAAGAAATCCAGATTTTGTTTGAAAGCTTTTTCTATTGATGGCATCGGAACTTTCTTTGTAGTAGATTATTTTTCGTTTCTAATTCTTATATCATATGAAAATTTTTAATCAATTTTTATTAAATTAATGGGTGATATATAATATTTATAATTAAAAGAATTAAATTTTATATTTTCTTTCATATATTTTTTTTTTGGCGAAAGATATATACTAAATTACATATGTTTGTCATAATTTATTTTAGTAATTGCTGTTTTGTTGAACATAGTTAAATTCAAGTATACATCTAATATAAAACTAAAATTTCCCCCAACCGACTATCATAAAATCACTTGTTATTGTAAAATTTACTAATTGTTGTAATAAATTTGCGTAATATAGTAATTATATCTTATATATATTATATTAATCAATATAATTTCTTATCTATAAGTGTTTTAATTTTTTTCACCTCAATAATAATAATAATAATAATATCATTTACATTATTGTTAAATATTAATTAATATGTTTCTTTTTAATTCTTATAATTAATAAAAAAAGGTGTTTTTGACAATGTAAATAATGAGAATTATATATATATATTATCCAGTATTTTTACTACAAATGAGTTTTTCAAGTGCAACCGAAATACTTATTTGCAAACGGATAATTATGATTAAATCAATTAGCCAGAAGTTAATCAACTAACTAAAACTAATTTTTATAATAAAAAATAGGAAAATTGATAAATTTAATGTGTAACCTTTATAAAATACTTCAAATTTAGTGTTTTACCTTTTTCTTTTTTCAAAATGTTATATAAACTCACAAAACAAATTTAATTTGGTATATTTTTTTGTTGACGTGGCTTGTTGGATTCCGATAAGGTGTCAAATTAGTGCTTAACCTTTATAAAATATTTCAAATTAGTGTTTAACATTTATAAAATGTTTCAATTTAATTTTTTTTTCCCAAATTCCATTTTCAACAGCGAGCAAATAAAAATAAAGAGTTATTTAGCATTGTCTCACCTTCAAGAACATAAATATATCCCATTTGGGGGTAATTAGATATAAACCTAGATTACTCTCTTTTCGGCCGCCATTAATAATGATAGAACTCACAATTGATTACATCAAAATGAAGAGGTCAACAAAAAAAAAAATCCACCAGTAGTTTCAGATTTGAGAAAAGATTGTCGTAAGTTAACCTTAAAAAATATTCCATATTCGGACTTCTGGATGCCAGATGGTTATAAAGAACCCTTTCTTTTATTTGTTTAACGCTACAAATAACATATGGAAAAACAGTGAGACGCTAAATTGATACCTTTTATAAATGTTAAAAACCAAATTGAAACATTTTATAAAGTTAAATACCAAATTAAAACCAACCGGAATCTGGAGAGCCACGTCAGTAAGATACATAAATTGAATTGGTTTTATGAGTTTAAACGCTAATTTAGAGGGGAAAAAAAAGTGAAACACTAAATTAAAATATTTTATTATGGTTGAAACCAAATTTATCAATTACAAACAAATTACAAGTTAAAGTGCATTAGTAGTGGTCTAGTTGCCTTTATTATATACACTAAATAATTAAATGCAATTCTTGTATGAAAGAAGAGTGACATGATGGAGCAAATTGGAAACCTAGGAAATGAATCAATTATATATGCATTATTATAATTAATTAAGTTTAGATTCATCTATAGAATCATAATTTTGAAGATCTCCAAACAAATCAACTTTTTTCTCCACAAGAGGGATTAAATTAATTACTATTACATCAAATATATTAGAGGAGTTGTTAGAAAACATATATATTTTTTTATTGTTCAAACAAATATATCCCGTCAATAAGGTATTAGTTTAATTACTGGGAATCAAATATGTGTGAATAGAGTTGTAATTGGGTCAAGTTGAGCTGAATACTTCTGATGTGTTTAATTTTTAAATTCTTTTTAATGGGCAACCTTTTTTCTTTTTTTTAACAAAATGCGCAACTTTAAGATGAACTTGAATAGTTAATGAATAATGGAGTTCCTTTTATAGTTATAATTATGAAACAAGAGATGACAAGAGTTTGTGTTAATCGAAATTTTGAATCATTAACAAAAATTTGCTCACTTTTTTTTAATTTGTTAAACGAAAGTTTCAAGTAAAATTTAATGATGAAAAACTCCATGGGATAAAATAATTTTACAAATAAAGGTTTACGGAATCAATGTTTGCTGATTTAAAATCTTATCAAACAATCACATAAAAAACTATTAACTATATCTTTTATGAAAGAGTTGTAGCAAACCCAAGGGTTTAGGTTAGTTAATAGGACTGTTTCAACTTAATTAAGAGGTCGCAGCTTGAAAATGTAATATTATGAAGGATAGAGTTCGCGAACCTTAAAGAATTGTAGCAAAAATACCAAAAGTATTATCTATGCAGAAAAAGAGAGTAATAATGTTGTAATACTAATTACAATAGAAATTGAGTGCTACAATATATAAATTACAATTAGCAAGCAAAAGTACAAAATTCATTTTTATAATATAATCAATTGAAAAGGTCATAATTTATTTTCTAATGGAGGATGACTATATTGGAAAACAACCCATGAACAAGATACTGCAATAGCGTAAAAGTGTGTTGCAACTTGAAATAAACGACACTAATTAAAGTGTATTCAGAACAATTTATTTAATTAGTTTTTAGTATTTTAATCAAGTATATTGAATTTTTTTTTTAAAAAAAAAAAGCTTAAAATGTAAGTAGCTTGTATCTTTAGTAAAAATGTTAAGACTTTTTTCCAAATGTTTTCCAACTCTAACCGTTCCAACATTGGGTTGAATGTGGATTTTGTGTTTTCTGACTGAACCCTCGTAACCTATTAAATTTTTTTCATTGTATAAATATTGTAACTTTTAGTTTATATTATATAAATTAAATATAAAATGGTAAAGTAATATATTTAAAATGATATTTACAATTTATGCTAATTTTTAATTAAAAAAATTGTTTTATTATGTTAAAAATTGAAAAAAAAATATTTTTCTAAAAAAAATACCCTTACATAAAACTAAACTAAAACTTAACTATTCCAAAATCCGAACCCAAACCGATGCTGCCGCACGGTGGATGCGCCCTATTGCCATTATTCCTAGTAATAGAAAGGAATGATAAGGCTTCCTATCCCTTACCTATGTAAACTCTTTTTTTCTTTTAGCCTGAAGAGTAAATATGGATAAACTTTATTTTATAACTAATATTTTTTATTTACTCTTTATTTCCAAACAAAAATAAAAACATACTTCTTCTTGCATTTTTGTTAATTAATCTCTTTGAAATATCACAAAATTTTCAGCTTATGCTATGTTAAGAAGGAAAAAAAAAATCCATGCATCTAGATGTGGATAAGGAATTCGAATTCAATCTAAGTCTATTATGACTCGAAGACAAAAGTAATATCACATTTAGTAGCCCAACCACAAATCATATCTCTGTTTAAATATAATAATATATTAATATCACCATGTAAATATGACCCAGTTGGCTAAACTTAGAACTTATCCATACCATTAATTTAGTACAATTACTATTTACTGTACATTCTACAACATTTACATTTTTTTTTTTGAAAGGTAATAGAAAATATTATTAGCAATCTTTGGCTCAAAACAGCCAAAATACAAACCGGAGGAGATATTATCCACACCTTCTAACATGTTCAACACGAACACTACTGATCTATACAACATTATTAGTTAAAGGTTTCACGTTTCCTATACTATTTTCTTAAACTTTTGGTTAATTTATTTACTTGCTGATCTTATTTTACTAATATTAGACTAAACAATTAAATAAGTTTAAATTATAAAAAATAACTTCTCTAGTGAGTGGTAGTGCCATAACATACATTATGGTTGTTAGACCCTATTGTATTAAATGTACTTTTATTTATAGAGACATACTACTTTCGTATTTGTCAATTATTTATATTTTTCTTTTCGGTTGTATTTTTCAAGTCTTTACATTTTCATTTATAATAAGTTTTATAATTATTTATTATTATTTTTTTATTGATCGAAAAAGTAAGTTTTTTAAAGACTTAGTAATTGTTTATTATTATTCCTGCATTGAAATCGGTGAAAAATTGATTTTGTTAGTATTGATGAAAAGTGAATGTAAAAAAATGAGAAAAACAGAGGTAGTATTTTGTATGGACTTTTGACCCCACTAAAAATTTACCACACTAAATATTGTTTCTAGAACTAGCAAAATATGATCTGAAAATGGCACAAGTTGTTCTTTATTTGAAATTTCATATTTGCAACTTGTTTATATTGTGACCATAGGAAAATGAATATCAGCATAAATTTAATTCAACCTATAATTAAATTTTAAACAAAAATACTTAAATTTTTTTTATGAATAAAATAATTGATAGCATTTAACTAATAAAATTACTGTATTAGTTTCTTCTTATACTTTTTCAATATTTTTATCCCTATTATTTGTCAAATGGAACCAAATCCTACAGATTTTGTTCTCTAAAATTTTGTTTTTCATAAATACTGAACTAAATTTGTAAACATTCCAAAAAAGTTATACTTTTTGAAAATTATTCTCAAAATATCCACATTTTAATTATAAACAATTTATAAACATATTATAAACATACAAAAACAAATTATAAACAATTTATAAACAAAATGAATATAATCTTAAAAGATAAAATATAACCATTTATGGATTCATTAACGTTTATAAATCAATTTAACAAAATATCCACCCAACTATTAGGAAAAGAAAAATGGGCCTCTAAATTTCAAAAGTATTTATGGCCCTTTTTTTTTTTAAAGGAAAAATAGAAAACAACTATTTGGAAAAGAAAACAGGCCACATTTAATTTCAAGAGTATTTATGGCTAAAAAGAGTATTTATGGCCATTTTTTTTAAAGGAAAATAGAAACATGAAGAAGAAGATTGAAATCCGTCCAGCAACCACTACGCTGCCATCGCCTCTCTGCCATCAATATTCGATCCGCGAACAAAAGATACGGTCAATAGTTCTCACTCCGGCAAGTCTTCTGATACCCTTAGAATTGATGTACAGTGGTCAAAAGCCTTTAAATCGCGAACTCTAGTCTTGAAACGCCGCCGCTAGAAAATTGAGATTTCAAATCGCACCCGGCTGGAACCTCAGCGAATCACAATGGAACGAAGGTTTCTTGATGTTTTCATCGAGTAGCAAGTAGCCAGTGAAGAATCCAAGCGGTTTCAGTCGAGATTTGAACGAAAATCCATCAGTTGCAAACCTACTTCGTTGAAAGAAAAAGTTCGCCTCCTGTTGCGATTTTCCAGCGAGGAACACTGGTTTCCGTTGTGATTTAGGCTGCCCAACTTGCAGCTGAGGTGATTTTGAATAGGTTTCGGCCGGAATCCGTGCGGGTGGCTTTGAATTTCAGTTGGAATTTTGGTTTTTCGTCTCTCTAGAAAAACGTGATCACCGGGAATCTTCACCGCTAAATAGCCAGGAAAAACGCAGGCCACCGGAAAATTCTGTATACCCATCATATACCTCCTGTGTACTTATTGGAAAAATGATGCCTTTTTTTTTTTTTATATTCTATTCTTTTCAATTAATGTCATTAAAACTTTAAATGGTTATTTTTAACATTAACATTATTATATTGTTGGTGAATGTTGTGCTATTATTTTAATTTTGATGTACATTTATTTTATATATCCAAAAAGAAAATCGTACAGATTTTGTAGTCCAAAACACAAGGGTAGCGACGTAATATCACCAAAGATCAAAAGTGTTCAACTCTCTTGAGAATAATTAAAGGTGAAAAAAAAAAAGAGAAGTCCAAAACACACCATTTAGAGGTTTTGGTCTCTTACAGCCCATTAATTGATTGTCAGATCGCCTAGAGAATAGAATAATTTAATTTTGTATAGAATTTACTTTTAGATTTTTTATTTTCGAAAGGAAGATAAGAGTTTAGAATTGAATTGAGAGTTTATATATGTACAGAGTTAGTATTAAGAGTAAATGGGATTTAGACAGAACAGTGTTAAACACTGCCAGAAACATAAAAAAAAAATTGATTTCAAAATCAATCTCCAATTAATTCTTCTATTTTCATGAAGAATATTTAAAACAAATGTAGTATTTTCTTTTCTTAGAGAGACATTTTTCCCTATGTATACTTGTTACAAAATAATTATTTAATTTGGAAAAAAAAAAAGGAAGAATTATCTATACAATGAACACGAAATGAGTAACCAAAGAGGTTTCTGGAATGATTTATCCACCTGAATGGTTAGAGCCATTAAGTTTTGCTCTCCATTGCTTGTTTCTTCCCATGTTTCGATCGCCTCCGAGCAAATTCTTGAATTTTCCGGTCATGTTCTTTGAGCATTTGCTCCACATTGTTCGATGGAACCAGCAGTGGACCAGAGACGTAGATCTTGCTGCTTCCCCTTGGTCCGCGACCGTACTGATAAGCAACATGAATGAACTTCAGTTTTTATGCATTGGCAGAAACTAAAAGATATATAAGAAAAAATCACCAAAAATTACCAGATTTGCGTCCCTGGATGATTTCCCGCCATCTGCCTGAGGAGAATCTGCCGGCTTGTTGCGCACATAAGGTTTTGGACCTTGCTTTGCCGTTGTAGAGTCCAATCCATTTTGCGATCCCTGAAAACCGCTCACTTCTTTAGCTAATTCCGGCTGTGAAGTGCTAGGTTTTCCCTGACGATCATCGGCTACTGAAGTTCTAGTTGCTACCAAACCAGATAGAGTTGATAAATTGTTTCTGGTGGGTATCATGTAAGGATTATCAGAATCCTTTGCGCCACTTTTTGTGCCGTATAATAATGGACCTGAATACGAAGCTTTCTTCCGCTGATGCTCCTGGAAATCTCTTCTTCCTTCTTTGGCACCTTGCGTATGTTTAGAAGGATCAAACAGAAAACCAGAAACATTTTGCTCTTTGCGAGAATCGAACATCTCCGGTTTGGAATTTGCATTGGAAAGACGCCTTTGCTGCGGATAGGAAGAGAAATGTCACATATTGACAAAGAATTAAAACATGTGAAAAGGCCAAAGAAGACATTAACAAGTAGGGCTGTAAATGACCTAAGTTGCTCGATAGCTATTCAAGGCTTGACTCAGTAAAAGTTTGTTCGAATTCGGCTCAAAAGATAAATGAGCCGAACTCAAGCCAAGCTCAAACTTGGCTCACAAACTTATCTTATCCAATCCGTTTGCGAGCTTGGGTTATGAGCCTGATCATATATATATATATATATGAAGATGATGTTGTTTTAACTTATCAAGCTCGAACTCAATACATTTGACCTTATCAAGCCGAGCTCGAGCATGACTATTTCGTCGAGAGCTGAACTCGAGCCTGATTCTTGGGCTCAAAATTTTTCAAGCTCGGGTTGATAAGGTTAAATCTCAGCTCGGCCTATTAACAAGGAAACATCCAAGCCATTCTGTAGATTTACCTGCATCAAGGTTGCTAACTTGGAATTGGCATGAGATCCTAAAACAGCCACGGATTCTTGTTGTCTATTCTTACTGACTCCAATTGCTCCTTGCCTGAAATATTAATGAAGATTTTAAGTCTATATATAACACTTTCTGATATTGAAAAAAAAAGAAATACTTAATAGTATTATTATTCAGAAGTCAAAGCAATACAACCAACAAACCAAAGCTTGTGACCAAAATACTTTGATGCAGACACGGAAAAGTACCCAAAAAAAAGGCAAAAGGATATTCACAAAAAGCAAGAAAGTCGTTTTCTTTTCTCCACATTTCCTAATAACCTACATAATATAAACACAATTGCAAATTCACTACACAACCCTTCATGTCTTATCATGCAATAGAACAGAACATATTCCTTCTAGAATCTAAATGCTACTAACTATCAACTTTAAGAAGATGTCGATTATTAAGAGCGTGTTTGGCATTGCTAAAAAGCAGCCTTTAAGAACCATTTTAACTTGAAAGCTTGTCCCTGTTTTTTTTTTTAAGTTGCTTTTATAAAAGCAACAAAATACTGGTTTTTTATAAGTAGTTTTTTGAAAGTCGAAAGGAGAAAAGATCAAGTGAAGCCAAAGATCCACTAATATATGAGAGCCAACCAAAAAGACGAACCTTCTAGCTTCTTCATCCCGCATTTTAGCGTCAATCTCTTTGCTGGGAGGATATTTGGGCAAACTTGAAGGATCACAAGCAAATGGTTTCGATCTGAAGAACTGTTTTTGAGGAGAGAGAGGAGAAGAAGAGGGAGCCAGGGAGGTCAGTAATAAAAAATAGCTAATAAACAAATCCCACAACAGGGAGTTACAAAAGCAGCTCTTTCTAATTGGAACGAAGAACATAAACTATAATGAATATCATTGTAAAAGTAATGTGCTATCAAATTGCAAACGCCATTCTTCATACTTCACATTTCCTATATATTAGATTCCAAATGACAAGTTCTATACCTTGTCCTTGAGAGCAAAAGCTGCAGTTCCACGATTGGCTGGATCCATAGAAAGCAAAGTTTCCATTAGTCCAAGAGCAGGAGAAGGAATGTCTTTAAATGATTCTTCAACACATCGTCTATATGGTCTTTGGGGCTTGATAACAGATGAATGAGGTAACTTCAATTTTCTCCAGTAATCCTCAGGGGGTGAACCACATAGCTTAAAAATCTTATGCAACTGTTCAACCTGTAAAAAACGCCATAATTTAAAATTTAAACGATAAAAATCTTATGCAACTGTTCAACCTGTAAAAAACGCCATAATTTAAAATTTAAACGATAAAATTATTTTTGCCTAAAATTAACATCATTTCAGGATGCACAACACGCACGCAAGCCTGCACTTAAACATTAAAACTGTAAGAAAAAACAAACCGTAAATTTATCAAGGCCTCAAAACCAGAACTGAGTGCAGATTAGGTTCAAAGTGAATAGAGTTGGTAAATTGTCAAGCACATTTTTTGCAACTTTTCCAATTAAAAAAAAATTATGTCAGAACTTTTCCCTATTTTCCATCCAAATAATTTTAGGTACTTCCGGAAAAATACCTCAGTTCTTCCAGGCAAAATTGGTTTGCCAGTGTAAAGTTCCCCGAGAATGCAACCAGTGCTCCATAAGTCTACAGCAACTCCATAGCGAGTGGATCCAAGTAAAAGTTCTGGAGCTCTATACCATAAAGTCACCACACGGCTCGTCAATTGAGCACTACTTTGAGGATCAAAGAAACTTGCCAAGCCAAAATCTGCGATTTTCAAGGTGCCGTGGTCATCAATAAGTAGATTAGAACCCTTTATGTCACGATGCAGAACGCCATTACTGTGGCAATGGTCAAGTCCACTCAAAAGTTGTTGCATGTAGCATTTGATCTGACATGACAGAAAATAAGCAAAATGTAAGCACTCAAAGACACTGATGGTTTTAACAAAAGAAGGACTTTTATCAAGAAGTATCTCTGAGTTTCTGATGTACAGAGTATTGAGAGAATCATAGGAAAAAAAGGACTGGAATACCTGTGGTTCTGTGAATTTGATGCCAGGAAGTGACACAAGCCCAGTCAGATCATGTTCCATGTACTCCAAGACAAGGTACAAACTGGAAGATGTCTTTGAAGTTATCAGGCCTTCTAATTTAATTATATTGGGATGATCCAACCTCCGTAGGATTTGAATTTCTCGAGCCATAAATTTCACACTTTCTCGATCGTTATTATCAAATCGAACCTTTTTAATAGCAACAATTTTATCATTAGTCACGTCTCGGGCCTTGTAAACATTACTGTAAGTTCCTTGGCCAACCTGCAATAATAACACGCCAATCATACAAAAACTCAAGAATAAGGATATTGAAGTAAACATTAAACACTATGCACAAGCAAACATGGCATATTATGAGCATTTCTCATTCCCCAACTCCTGATTGTGGTAGATCAGACATGGGATTACTTCAAACAAACTAGGAATTAAGATTGCATTCTCAAAGAATTTGACATTTACTGAAACTTGAAGATTCCAACTTGACTTGACAAAAACACACCTCAAATTCAAAATGTTGCTATTTTTATCACAAAATATTTTCAGCAAAAATCTAGAGTAGACAACAGAATCCTTACACAAACGAGAGCATAAATCATGATTCACAGAAATGATCGCTTATTGAAATAAAGCATAGACTAGGCATTAAACAAAGAAGGAAGCATACTCTATCCAACTTCTCAAATGTATTAGCACGCCTTGGCACCCATCCCTTGATCGCTTCTCCAGCTGCTGATGCAAGCCAAGCCGGCCATCCTGCTGCAACCTGCTCAGCTTCCAAACCTTTTGGCACCCTTCCCCAACCCGGATAACTAGTTACCGAAATATCAAAGTCTTCCTTTTTAATGTCATTAAGAGAATGACTATTAACAGCTACCTCAAAATTCTCTAACTCTTTTTCCTCGATCTGATCCTCTATTTGCTTTTGCACAATCTGATCATCATACAACCGATTCGAGCCATATGTTTTCTTATCAATTAGCATAACCTTCACATCTCCACTATCCGATTTCGACTTTGATCGAATCCCATCTTCTCTCCTTGATGAATTAACATGAGCAACACGCCTATCAAATGACCCTTTACGTGATACCCTCTCTTTTGGGGAAGCTTTGATACTATGCTTTGAAGAAATGCAACCCATGTTGCTGCAGCAATTTTAGATAAGACAGTTCAAACTGTATCCTACCCTATCTATACAAAACTTCCTTCAAAATAACAAAAGCTAAACAAAAAACTGAAACCAAAGATATTATGAACCCATCAAATTATACCATGTCACAAATACCCAGTTCATCAAATAATCCAATTATTAAGACCCTTGAATGAAATTTTGCACCTTTTCAAAAAAAATTGACTGCAAAGACTAGAAATTCAAAGTCACCGCCCCAAATACCCGAGCTCCAATCACTGTTAATCTAGCAATTATCAAAATTCAAAACAAGAAATACCCATTAAAAATGAATGGATAGCAAGTACCTTGAAACCTCTAAGGATTGAAATTCTTCACGAGAGAGATGCCAATAAACCCAGACCTCATTACCAGGAAAGAACGGATATTGTTTATTGACTGTTCAACGCGTATAAGTAATTAATTGTATGTGTATATATATAAATTATATATATTATAATTGTAAAAGACGGCGTCAGCCGGCAAACAGCGGCTGTGCTAAGTCAAAATGAATCGATCTTCTTGCTTAGTTTCTGGAATATCTAATCTAAATCTGTTAAAAACTTAGAAAAGAAGAAAGAGAAGAAGCAACAAAAAGCCGGTTTTGTATTCAAAAGTAAAGTTGTTATAGTCTTAAGTTCTTGTTTGTTGGTTGGTTTTTGAATTCTACTTTTAACAGATTGTGATTTTGACACGTATTAACTACTACTATCTTGTTTTTTTTTTAATAAGAATAATATCTAAAAATTATTTATTTATTAAAAAAATAGAAAATTATAGTGCTGTATATATATATAGAAAATTATAGTGCTGTATATATAATTTTTTTTCCTTTTAAGGAAAATTTATTTATATCTTCCTAATTTAGTATAGAAATTTTAACTCTTCTTCCTTTGGAAAAAAAAACTCTTACTCTATATATTACAGAATGAAAAATAATAGCTATGGTTTTTCTAAATTTTTTAAGGATATTTTTTTGTTTAATAAAAAAATTCAAATTTTTTCTTTTAAAAAAAATTTCATTTAATAAAAAATTCAAAACTTTCCCCTTGTAAATAATAATAGGCTAAAAAGTGATACTAAATTGAAATTTTATTTATTTTTACTATAAAAATTACTCTTATATTATTAATTTTTTTATCAAAATTGGGACAAAAAATTTTAGAGACATTAAAATATTGAATTGGTAAAAAAAAATACTTATCTATTTTGATGAAATTTATTTAATTCGTTGATATTTGTATAGAAAATATAAATTTCTGCACTTTTTTTTTTCTTTTAATTGGTATTTTTCTTTTCTAGTTTGTAAAGCGAAACAACACTTATGGTAGTTACAGTTGAGCTTTGAAACGTTTACAATTAAGGTTGTAGTAGGTTCCACCAAGAAACTGTCAAAACTGTATGAGCGGCTAAAACAACGCTGGTTTAGGGTGGAAAAAGTAAATGGAAGATAACAAAAAATAAATTCTAATATATATATATACTTCCACCTTTTTTTTTATAATCAATTTAATTTTATTATAGAACTAGATGCAAATAAAAACTTCAAAAAATTTATAGAAAATTAATTAAAATAATTGCAATTTTAGCTCTAAATAAGTCAACCAATCAAAAGTTTTAATTTATGAAGCCAATTTCAAATTATTTTATAATTGAATCTCGAAATCTCAAAATATAAATATATGCTAGTAAAAGTTCATACTCAATCAGTTTAACCTAACAATATTTTGTTATTTTTATTGAATATTTATACATTATTTGCTAATTAATTTTGATACCAAATGCAACATAAAAAGTAGATATATTTGTTTCAGTTTAATTATTTACCTTATAAAAACAATCAAACATTTAATTAATATATAGTTTTCGCATTTTTTTTAAATGAATTTTCACTTTTCTTTGATAAACAATTATTCTAATCAAAATTATTCAATATAATGAAATTACACTCTTTAAGATTATTATTTTTGAAATTTTTTATTCAATAATGTAATAAATTTCCCAAAAAAAAGTCAATTCAATTTCATATTTTAATTTAGCTTAAACAATTGGATGTACTATTTTTTTCATGAAAATTTTATTGCACCAACTTGAATTTCAAATGAAGTATTTTTCACTTTTCTTTTTTTTTTCTATGACAGTTTTTATTTGATCAACTTAAATTTTAAATGAATGTATATGTTACTTTTCTTTTTCTTCTTTTTTTTTTAATATAAGTAACGATAAGACAAAAAAAAATTGTTAGAATGCAAAATCAGCAAAAACTAAATTTCACTTTCAAACAAAAATAAAAATGACAAAAATCTGATACAATGGTCAAATTTAGGAACGACATTGAATGAGTATATTAATAATCATAGAAAAATTAATTATTTGGTCTAAAATAAATAAAGGAGAAATTACTCTAAAATCTCAAAATTTTGCTCTAATCTGCTCTCAAGTCCTTGAATTTTTTAAAATATGCTATCAGGTCCTCTCATTTTATTATAATTGTGCTATAGGGTCCTTAATTTTGAAATGAATATACTTGTGATTTAAGTGATGTAATAATTGTAACAAAATGTGAGGACCTGAAATGTTTTAGAAAATTCAGGGACCCGAGAACAGATTAGAGCAAAAGCAGAGTAATTTTCTCTCAAATAAATCCAAAAGCATTCTTCGAATGGGTTAATGGCTTAATGCTTGTATTTATGACTTGAGTTTCACCTAATCCTTTATCTTCTCGACAAATAGATACAAATTAATGTGGGTTGTTGGAAAGTTGGACTTAGCCCTTTGATTATAATTATTTTCATAAATCATAATTATATCTTTTTTAATTCATTATGGTTTGTGGAAAGGACTAAATCCACCATCATAATTTGCATGTCTAGGAAATTTATTTTAATTATACAATTTGATTTTTTATTTTTTTTTAAGAAAAAAATTTGATTTTTATTTACTTCCAATGTTTATTATTCATTTCTTATTTTTTTAAAATATTTTTCTATTTTGTTATATTCGTGCACGGTTTATGAAAATTAATTTTTGAAATTTTTTCCCAATTATCATGCCAATAATTCGTTGTAAAATAAAAAAAATATAAAATTTTAAATAAATTAATCAACCAAAATATTTAAAGTTTCCATTTTTATAAACGATAAATTCAAAATATGAGAAATTTTTTTTTTTTGGAATCAAAATATAACTAAGATATGTCAAAAAAATACATATATAACTAAGAAGTTTTTGACAATTAAATTATAACTAAGTTAAAACTTTAAATTAGTATTAACAATAACATTTTATTTAAAAAAATAATTTATAGTAACTTTCAACAGCCTTCTCATAATCAAGTTGACAAGAAAAACATAATAATAATAATAAACAACATTTCCTTCTCTCTTTTATTTTACACGAAATGGCATTGGCATGGACTACAAATATAATTTTTTATTTGAATGTTGGTGGAATTAGTCTATGTAAAATCTATTACTTCTTCTTTAACCATTTCTATAATCCACGAAAACTCCATAATTCTTAACAAGTATAATAATTCGAGTGACAAGCACTTTTATGATGAATCATATAAAATAAGAAGTAGTTTTAAATTCTGACAAACCATATGAAATAAATTGTAGATTTGAATCCATTTTAATTGGCTAAGGAACCGAATTCAATCTTCAATCCTGACATCAAGTCTGATCCACTTTAACTTATTAACTGGGTGCGTGTATATATCTATATAAAAAAAAAAATTGGCTAGGAAACTTAGTACTAAAACAATCGTCATATAATTCAATGTCAACCCTTTATAAAGATTAATTAGATTTGGGATTTAATAATTATTAGGTATTGTAAATCTAAGATTACTTTTTCTTACAACTTTCAACTTAAGAAATCATAATTGATTCCACCACTGGTATGTAATTATAGCTCAAAATTTTGGTTGAAGACATTACAATATGGAGACAAAAAGTGGATTTCGAAAGTGATTGACAAAAAAAGTATTTTATTAAAATTTCAAAACATGATTAATTTCGTATCCGCTTGGTGTTCTAAACTTCTAATGCTGAGGGCGTATTTGAATAAAAATATATAGCGCCCTAGTGCGCATTATTGAAATTGTAAATTTTGTAAGATTTTACCCATTTAGTTAGCAACTTTTAAAAATTATAGAAATTTCACATTGAATTGATTTAAGATAAATTTTGGAAATATATAGTGTATGAATTCTTAAATCAAATAATTTGAAGATCAATTTTATATTATATGCATGATTTGAATGAAATAAGTAATATTACAATTGTAAACAAGAAAGCTGATCTTTGATCTTATGGATCTTAAAAAAAAAAAAAAAAAATTATCCAGGCTAGAGTTCGACTTCAAAACAATTGGGCGAGATTATTCAAATATTTTTTACTCAATATTAAAAAAATATTGCTTCAGTTTTGAATTACTCAATATTTTTTACTCCCTAAAAAAAATATATTTTTCATAATTTTGTTTTTTAATATTTTATGTATATATTCATGTTCCATTTAGGTTAGAATTATATTGATTTTAAAACCAAACAGTATGTTATTCGACTTTACTACCACAATGTTTTACATTAAAAATTCTAACTATGGCTTAATGTTTGTCATTGTAGTATTCTTACAAGTTATATATGATAATTGAGAAGCAACATCACTTTTTTGGTGAAGTATTAAGTAATGTCATTTTTTGGTTCAAGGTTCCAGTTTTATTTAGAAGGTGTTTGATTTAGCTGTTTCATGTAATTGATAGTAGTTAATTATCAAAAAATTAGAGTTTAAGTGTTTGATAAATTTTAAAATTAACAACGGCTAGGAACCCTAAACAAATAGCTACTGATTCAATAAGCTCATATACGAAAATTTTTCATTCCATATTATGATTATATTAACTTTATTAAAATAAAATAAAAATTAATATTTAATAGATAATTATACGTTTATTGGTAATTTCATGTTTTAATTACAACTGTTGTATTTTTACCAAATAATAATCCGAATTAGTTATCAGCTATCAACAACCAGCGGATATGAACAGTTAAGCGTTAAGCATGTGTTTTTCCCAAATATACAAAGAATTGGAATTAGGGGTTTAGCTTTTTATAATGATTTATTGTACTAAAAAATTAGTTTTATTAAGGAGTTATTTTGCATTTGATATACATTATTAATTATATATTTTTCTACTTTGTTGTATGGATGAAAACTTGTATTCGGCAGTTTGGGTGATGATTGAAAAGTCTCCCAAAATTATAACGAGGGATAATAATAAAATTAATATAAACATAAGGGCGTATATTTCACTAGTTTAACTAAAATTAGGACTCAAAATTAGTTTAAAAATAAAATTAAAACTTGAGTTTTCATATAATTGAGCAGCAATTTTCGTGAATTTACCCATATTTCAATTGCATTAATCTCATAAAATTTAGTATTTGTTTCTTTTCAACAAATAATAATGTAATTCGTCTAACAATACGGGCTTCCTAGCTGTATGCCTGTATCGATCACGATCAGCTGACAAAACCAGCGTATCGCGCCAAAACCCAACTGCGAAGCACACATCTCAAAAAACCCACCAATTTTACCTCACGATTCTATCTCTGATCATCTCTTCGTTTCCAGATCAGATTCGCTAATACACCCACATAACATTGGAACTCTCAAATCTCAATCTCATACCAAATCTCAATGCAACAATCGCGCTATAAATCCATACAGTTTTCACCCTCAACATCTGGCTTTCTGTTAAATCCCTATAGTTCACTGAAGAGGGTTAGTTTAATTCCTTTGATTTTCAATTATCAATTCATATTATAAGGACATATAGCGTACATTTGATTTGTTCTTGAGGAAATTTCACCTGGGCTTTTGAGTTTCTTCGTGTATTTGTTTGAATTTTTGCAATAATCAATTTTGATTATGCAATTAATTGAGTTTTAGCTTTTAATTTTATCTTTTAAAAGGTCAATTCCTTATGGGCTCCCTCTGTTTTTCTGTTTTGGGATCTAGTCATAAAAGGATTATGATTAAGATTAAGAATAGCTGAGCTAGGGTTTGGGGAATTTTTCTATTGATGGCAACATCATCTTCTATGTTTTCTATGATCTGCATTTTACATTCAACAATAGCAATACTTTGTGGATCTTCAATAATGTTCTATCTAAAGGAAATTTCTGTTCTTGGTCATGGTTTAGAAACAGCTCAAAAGCTTTTAGGTTCAACCCCGCATGATCAAAAATTGATCCAAGTCTCTTATTCCTTTGCTGGTTTGCTTTTACTTGTAATTGGGTTTTTGGTATTAATGGTCTCTCTTGTTAAGGACACCAAATTTCAGAGCTTTTTTGCTAAAGGGTGTGTGCTTCTCCATTTAACAATGGCTGTTTGGAGGTTTTACTTTGAAAGAAGACTTGAGGATTTGGCTTGGCATTGGCCAAAGCAAGTAATTGGAGATCTTTTGCTTGCTCTTTCTTGGGTTTTCTTTCTTATTTATACTTGGAGGGAAAAGTATGATTAGTCTCATCTCAAGAAAATGAAGAAGGGAATTGAATTTATTGCAAATTTGAGTTCTTTGGTGGATGAAATTGAAAGTTGATGAAGTATTTGAATGCCGATTCTATGGGAAGAAGCATTTTCTTGGGAAAATTTTGCTCATTATTGTTTGTTCTGTTTTGTACCCACTCCTTTGGATCTTGACCATTCAACAAAAACTCATGCTTTCCTCTTTGGAATTTTATAAAAAGAATACTAATTTTGATTCTTCATGAATTTTTGTATTTAATAACAAAAAAGAGAGCTACATATCACTAGGTCATGAGTTGAGCCTTGTGTGGCGCCCCCGCCCCACACGCAAACCAGCACGAGGGCAAGCTTTACCGCAAGTTTAACAAGCTTGCTCTCAAGCAAAAGAATCGCGGAGGCTAAACTAGAAATGAATGCATTACTAATTTTCAATCCAATCCTAAGGTTCTATGGAAATTGCTCTCTTCCTTTCTAGTGAAGCAACTTTATTTGTGTTTTTGTAAAGAATTCAAATTCCAGCATTAATGTTTCAGGAATTTTCTTAAAGAAAAAGAAAAGAAATGTTACCTTCACAATAGGATACCTATCATTGACATTCAAAACAAAACTACATGTATTTATTAAAAACTTCAAGGTAGTACATGTTTGTTGCTCGTTCTTGTAATAAAGTCCTCAACGGCTAGAAATAAATTCACAGCATCTACCTAACTGAAATTTGCCGACCTATTGCCATTGATATTTTGAGATGTGATATGTTGCCATTGAACTAGTTGTGGCTTTGGTTCTTATCTTGATGCTATTATTATTAATTAGCAAGAACAATAGATGATGATACATGACCAAAGATTAATAGAAATTGTAGGCCATTGTCTTGAGTACTGGGGATGGATGAATCGAGCTCATATCCTCTTGTAAGGTCGCAAGTTTATTTGCCACTAAGTTATATCTTGGCTTATTTTATTTTTCAGATATTTAAATAACTGATTTATATCCCTTTCAATAACACTGACTTTGCTATTTGGTGGAACAACCTTGCTTAATGGCACAAGATGCTGAGCAACTCAAGAGTAAGGCTACTAAAACAAATGGCTTATAGTTCTATACTATTTTTTTCCCCTCTTTTATGAAGTGTCCAAAATTTTACTCCGATTATATTTTAAGCTTCTAATTTAATTTTGGCTTTAAGCCTATAGGGTTGTTGAGCAGCCTCTGAATCAAGTCTTGAGTTGGACCTCCACCCTTTTGCATCCACTTGTAATCAAGAAAATAATTGACTTTGCCAATTTGATTCTAACTAATCCATGAATGGTCTATTCTTATTTGGTAGAACCTTCTAAGGCTTCCTTTTCTATTTTGTACTAATATGTCTTAATCAATGGTATAAATACTCATTCAATACAGGTGTTGCCTTCAATTTATTTACCTGCTTTAGCTTTGACAAAGACACATATGCTATAAGATACATTATATTACATGTTGCGATCACATTATATGTTAATTTATTTAATTTGTTAAAATATACAATTTTGGCCCTTTAGTTTTAAGAATAGATTTTTTTTTATCTCTATTTTTTTTTATTCAATTAGATTAATTATTATTCTGTTAAAGTAATACTTTTTTTTTAATTCTCTGACTAATTATTTAATTAATCTTACTAAACTTATATAATTGTATATTCTAGAATATTATTTTAATAGAGGGGTGCAAAGTTAAAGAATATTCTCATTTGCATTTAGAGTTCTAAATGTATGTATATGAGGTGGTGACTTTATTTATTTGCCAATTGAATAGTAACCCAAATAAAGAAAAGGAAAGTAGTTACTAAACTGGTTGCCATGAAACTTTGAAGATTCTTCTAGTTGTAAAGTAAGAGGCTTTGCCAAACGCTGAGAAAAACTGCCCTTCTAAAAGGGTACACAAAAATGGTAAAGAAATCTGGCTCCAAATGCCCAATTTGGACTTTTGGTCCATAACTATTCATCACTAACATTTGCTTAAAGCCCAAATATGCCTAGCAGCTGGTTACTGTAGACCAATTTCATTTCAATGACTATATGCTCCCATCATTCTCATTTGTAGCGCGTGTTGTACACTTAAAATTTTACTCCAACCGTGTTAAATTGAATCGAACCAAATACTTTTATAATCAAAATTGGCTCTTTTAAATTTTGAACCATGTCGCTAGGACCTTACTAGTTAGTAATCGGACTAGTTCATTCTTGAGCTAATTCTACACCAATTTTTATTGAGCCATGATTTATAGTCATGACGCAAGGAACTTGTGAATGACTCGTTTTTTAATGTTTGATTAGAGAGAAAAGCTTTATCATAAATTTTATTTCGGGTTGAACTTGTTTAATTTGAAAACAAGTTTTAATCAAACTGAATTAAGAATAGATTTGGTTTAGTTACGAAAAGTATCTATAATGGTAATGATTTTTAATATTAATTTGTAGACTTCATCTCTAAATAAGTAGTCACACCAACTAAATTGAAACTTTAAAAAATTAACTCACACCTTCAATAATAAGTTAAAATCCCAATTTTTTTTTTAATGGTCACACATTATTCGAATAGCGAGAATACACTATTTATCAAGTTTTATACATATCATTAAATTAACAGGTAAATTTTATTTTTAAGTCTCAATTTTTTGGTAACTATAATTTAAGATTCATACTCACTTAAATAGCACAATTGTGGATACTCTAAATGAAATTTAGTTGAATCAAATTTTGAGTAGCTTACGAAATGGCTGTATTTAGTTCGGTTTGATTCATTTATGGGTTTAGTAATAAATTGGGTAAATTGTGTTAACACGCGCTTCAAATACAAGTGCATTAAAACCTGAAAAATAATAGTAGTACTAATAATTCTGTCTACGGTCTACCCCTTGACGCTTTGTTTGTCATCAAAGGACTAAGGCACACAGTCCACTTAATTTACCAAAACAACCCAAAACCCACAAGCCAAATTAGAAAGAGAAAAATCAAGGTAAAAGGAAATTATTTTGGAGACAAATCCAAAGATTCAGAAAAAATCAAAGAAAGTCTTCTTAAAAAAAACCTACTTAACATATTCAAGATGGAAAATCAAGAAAAAGAAGAAGAAGCTTGTCAATCACCATCGCCGTCGTCACCACCACCACCACCAGCAGCAGAAGCATCATCATCGTACAAGTTATTTCTAACGATTATGAGCAAAAGAAGAACATGGGTATGTTTTTTTATTCTTGTATATGCAATCCTTTTATCATCTTCTTGGAATTTGTTGAAATATGTACTTTCTTGGTATAAAGAACAAGCCCTCCTTTCGTCCGCCTCACATGGGTGGCCGGCTTTGTATGCTTCGGTGTTACTAGGGGCAGTTTTTGGCCTTCTTTCAATGATTGCAGCTCTAGCTGTAGCTGTGCCGGCGACTTTAGTAATTTGGATTACAATTGTGGTTTTATTAGCTTTTTTTGGAAAACCAAGAAGAACTTTGGTGGTTGAAGGAAGAAAACTTACTAGAGAAATTCTTGGATGTGTTTTTAAGATTTTGTTAAAAGAAGGGAATTTGGTAGCTGCAATTTGTGCAATTCTTGGATATTTTGCTCTTGTTAGAAGGAATTATGAAGATGATTAAAGGGTTTTAATTTCAATTCATTTAATTAGGGTATGTAGTAGTTCTAATTTCTAGGGTAGATTGATAATTTGGGGGAATTTATTTCAATTTGCCTTTTTGTAATTTTGATGTAAAATGTTCTCTCTCTCTAATTAATGTTCGTTCTTTCTTTCTTTTTATTTCTATTCCAGTATCTTTTTATTATGGGACCTTTAGTTGAGAAAATAACAAAAATAGGAGAAATAAAATTGTGTAACTAAATCATAAAATCTATCCATTTATATTCATGAAATATAAGATATTTATTGACCTAATTTTGTGGGATATCATATTTAGAATATTTTATTTAATTGTTCATAATTAATTTTTTTTTAATCATTACCAGCGTAATTAAATCCGTAAGGATTATTCTGATTTAACCCAAATCGGAGTACTAAAAATGTAACTCCTCCCTATCCTTAGTCGGTTCATTTCTGAAATTTGGTTTAGTTAGCACCATAATTTGATCGATTCAAGTCTGTAACCTGAATTAGTTACTTGATGAACGAAAACTATATTGATATATTTAAGGGGGGGAAAAAATCAAGCCTTTTCCATCATATTTATTTATTTACATGTGTGTTGAAGACTATATATATGCGCACACACAAGTGTGTAGCTTATATTTGTGGCCAACTTCCTTCGATAGGGTTGTTTGTTCCACAAGTTGTCAGGACTATAGACCTTTGCTTATTCTGTAGGCAAATTACAGTATGTAAAGCCAAAAAGTGAGCAACATGTAGGAATTTCAACTGTTCATGGATCGCTATAAACTTAGGCCGAAAGCGTTATGATACCCATGTATTATACAAATTTTTTGACATAAGACTCATCGATGTATTAATAGCAATAATAAGTTCTAAAAAAAAACTTTCCCTCTCCTTCCAACCTTCCTCGCCATCGCCGCTTTTTGCTTTTAAGCACCACGCCACCACCATCGCCACTACATTCGCTCCTTCCTTTTCGGCCATCACCATCAATGTAATAAACAAGCAAGGAAAAAAAAAAGGGGAAAACAAAAGTGAGACTAAGAGCTTGCATAAC
The DNA here is from genome assembly GCA_949640765.1 of Croton laevigatus. NCBI lineage: Eukaryota > Viridiplantae > Streptophyta > Magnoliopsida > Malpighiales > Euphorbiaceae > Croton > Croton laevigatus. Next base: position 6,744 of record CATIWJ010048536.1, on the reverse strand, counting down.
TTCAAGATCCAAGGAGAAGTGGATTTACCAAATGAAGAATAGTAAAGCAAATGGTTTCTTAAATCAACAAAAATCAATACTCATCGCAAAAACAAATGAGTAATTAGTGATTAACTAAAGCCCTTAGCTTCTGAAATCCAAAGTGAAGTTCTGCTCCATAAGATTTTTCACTAATGGTGAAGGTTCCTTCTTCCAAAAACAACATAACTTATATCCTGCCCATCACCATCGATCGCCACTGTCGCACTCACAAAACTGCTAGATTTTCACATTCTCTAATAGGTTTTAGAATTAACCCGGACAAAATGGACAATAAACAAGGTTTTATTAAGGTCTCACCATCGGACGCAAACACAAATAGAGCAAAGCAAAACTGATATTCAAAATATTTCGACGACTAGAAATAAAAGAATCACGACCAATTTTCTCAGAAAAACCATTTTCAAAACAGAGTTATGAAATTAAGGGAACAAAACTAAATCCTAAACTAAAATAGAGCAACAAAGCTTATTAGAATAAATAGTAATAAGCAATCTAAAGATGGTTTCTAGAAAGGCAAACCAATTCCTCACTTGTAAAATGAATTGGGTTTCTTCATTTTAAATCGTTGAATTTCTTCGAATGGGTAGTCATCAGCAACAGCGGCGGCAAATACGTCCATGGCACTCTCGCCTTCAAACCTCTAACCAAATCAAAATTCATGCAACTCCTTTTCTTCTTCTTCTTCACTTTTAATTTAAAACCCTAATTCTTTATACTTTATGCAATTCTTTTTTATTGGAATCGATATAGATAAAGAAGGAAGGAGGAGAAGATGGGGTTGTCTAACCGGAAGAAGATGAGTTCAGTTTTTATGGATAAATAACAAAGAAGGAGAAGGTTGTGATTTGATCGGAAGAGGAGATGGAGAAGAAATACGAAGGATAAGAGAAATTGAGATTTATTTTAGTGATTCAAAACTAGTTTGAATAGATATAAACGCACCTTCCGTTTAAGCGTTATACATTAAAAATGTTACGGAAAGGCTTCGTATCATACACGTTCACAGTATAGAGGTTCATTAATTCTATTAGTAAACCTAAAGGGCTAATGTAAAAGTAAAATAAAAGTATAGTACATGGTATGCATTTGTCCTCTAAACTTATAAAATAGTAATTTAGATTTTCTTTATATTTATTTATTTGTTTGACTTTTTGGAAGATATTGACTCAAATATTTGTTAATAGATGTCACGCCCTAAGATGGCATAAGATTTTATTTGTTAATAGTAATTTAGATAATGCATTTGTCCTGTTTTTTATTTATCTAAGATGGCATAAGATTTTATTTTATATTTTAACTAATTGACTCATGTTTGAGTTTCCATTTATATTGTAGGACAGTTTCTTTTACAATAGGAATGCTAAACTTAATCCAATGTAATATTTTAAAGTAGTATTAATAAAATCAATATCTTTGCAATTTGCAATCATTTGAATTGAATGAAGATTTCGCAAACTACTACATTAAGAAGTTTTGCTGTAATGTTATTTAAAATGACGAAATGTAATGTTCATTACCAATTTTTATCTTGTTTTTTTTTTTTTTCTTCTACCAAGTACCTCTTTGTGTCAAAATATACTTTTTGTTCGTTTAAATTATATTTGGTGAATCGGAATGTCATAAGAATTTAATTAATTGGATTATTTTTTATGTAAATTTACGTTAGTCAAGGCTCAAAAATGTGATCTTTGCATGTATTTTCTTATGCATTAACTTTCTATTTTAGTCCCCTTCTTCTTTTTTTGGATAGAAACAGGAGGAGAAAGATTATGTTCATATGAAGAAAAAAAAAAAGGGGAAACAAAGAAAGATTATGTTTAGGAATGAGGATGAGAACTGCTTCAGGAGATTATGATGCATTATTGTGGTAAATTTCCTTGAGCACTTGTTACAAAGTACTGGGCCAGTGGCCCATTTAGATATGCTCTAATGTCCCACTGGACCTCTTACATCTCTTCTACCTTGTGTCGGTGGCTTAGTTTTGTTTATGAATGAATCAATCTCATTTTAGGAATCGTATTAATTATTGCTTATCATTAGAAAATAGAAATAATGCACACATACACTTTTGTTTTCTTTCAAATATACAAAGTTTATCTAAGTGGACAGAGTTCGAATCTCCTCTCTACATCCGGGTGCGTAAGTAATTTTTATGTTAAATATATATATATATAAAGTATTTTGTATGCTTTTAATAATTAATTATTCTTGTTTTAAAAAAAATTAATTATTTTGTCCTCTAAGAAAAATTATTATGTTTCTATAAAAATTCACAATTGTTTTTATTTATTTAAAACAATTTTAAAATAAATAAATCCAATTAAATGATTGCTAGTTTTATTCTAAAGCATAAAAATAAACTAGCTCATATTATTAGAATTAAAGTAAAAAATCTTATATAGGAAATGAGGAGGGCATATCCTTCAAATCAAAACAAGCATAGAACCAGCTATTTTAACAATAAAAACAAACCATGCGATTCATCTTTTTTTTTTTTTTTTAAGGGTTCCCTATAAGTGCACTAAATGTGAATTAGTTCGTAGATCTTTTAACAAAAGAAAATTTAACATTTGACATCTCATCTAACTTAATTTCACTAACAATTCTCCCAAAATATGAAAGTCTATTAAATTTTAGTGACTGAATTAAAAACCTGACAATCAGATTCAATAATAACATTCGGAAGTTGCACAGTTTTTTTAATTTTAATTTTAGCTACGGCTTGCTTTTGTAGGTTTTTTTTTTTTAATTCATCACATCCGAGAACATTAATTTTAATAAAACAGATGTAATTTTAATAAAACAGAAAAATATAAAAATCTCTAGTCAATGAAATAAACATAGTTGGAATTAGCTTTTCTTGAAAAAGTACTTAGTTTGAATTAGCTAGATTGCGATTAAGGGTCATAATCTCTGCCCAAATGCAGCTACATATAATCTTGATGGCCAAACGATCATTAGTCATTGTCCTTTTGTTTTGGCCATCAAATTAGGGACTTGTTTATTGAAAACTTAGAAAATAAGGGAAAAGAGAGAACATAGAGACAAATCAATGGTTCACACATAGTATATATAATGAAAACAATACAAAAATCCATAAATTACGCCTATAATATCGGATTAGATTTCAACATTTGTCTCCTCTAACATGTCGCTACCCTTGGTAACTTAAATTTAACGAACCTTAGATTTAACCTAAGAAATATAAATTAGGTTGATAGCTATAGATGATATTCTAAATTCATTTGAGTTCAAGAGAACCGGATGCACTTCATTGAGTTAGGGGTGTTCATAAAAACCGCTAACCGAAAACCGAACCGAACCGAAATTTCGGTTATTTTCGATTTTTATCACCTCAAAACCGAACCGATAAGGTTAAAAAACGTTAATTTTCACTAAAACGTCATCGTTTTATATCAAAATATAGTCGTTTTAACCTGATTTACTAACTAATTATAAATTTCGGTTTTAACCGTAAAGCAAACCGAATCGAACCGATAATATCGGTTCGATTTCCAAGAGATTGGTTCGGTTTGATTTTTCTTATCGGTTTTTGGTTTGAATCGGTTTGTTCTTATCGGTTAGGTTCGATGAACCGAACCGAACATGAACACCCCTACATAGAGTTGTGGCCAAAGTTCGGTTCAAATTTGTTGGGCTCAAACTGTTTTGAATCGGAACTGACCTTCCAAAATACTGAGTCATCATGAACCATAATTAAACCGTATCTATAGGAGTCAATTCAAGATTCAATATTTTATTGAACTATGAATTATCACAAACCGTCCCAACCCCCGACTATAAATGTGATGGAATCATCGAAACCATCGATTTAAACCACCAGTTGAGAAGAACTATACTTGAACCAATTGATCATGATTTGGTTAAATATTCAAGAACCATAGTCAGTTCACAGCCTCAAACCAAAGCATGGCATGTTGTACAAAGATTAATATTAAAAAGAAAAAAAAAAACTTATTGAATTTTGCCAAATTTAACTGGTACTTTGCAAAATTTATATAAGAAGTGACTGTCCCAACATGTATCAATATTAGAAAATTCAACCACTACAATCAATTTTCAACTATTCAACATAAAATGGCCCAATACTCTTGCTTGGTCTTTGGAGGGCAATATGTATATGTAAACATATCAATTTTGGACCTACTCTAATAAATAGGATTCTATCAATTACTGGGGAGGAATTAAAAGTTGTGTATGTTACTGCGGGGCAAAATTATGAATTAATGTCTATTTTAAAGTTCATAACGTCATGTTCTTTCAATTTATTCGTTATTATTATTTTTTTTAATGTATGAAAAGGGTGAAAAGAGTAACATGAACATTGACTTTGGATCTTTAGAGCAATTTTTTTTAGCATCGTTATAAATTTACGCCAGGATATTGAGAGAGATTTAAACTCGGCTCGTTAAGAGTCGAAGGCAAAGGTTTTGCCATTTCCGTTGGCCTCTAACCACCTTTAGAGCATGTTTCTAGCTCAAATAACAATCTAAAGTATTAATTTCGTTTCTTATATGTTAACTATTTGACCATTAGGCATAATAATTTTAATTAAATCTTAAATACTCTAAATAAATTTATTCAATCACTATATTTTATATTCTCTAATTTGGATTTCAAGACATTCTCGTGACATATTAGCTTCTCTAATCTTAATATTACCAAAACATTTTTGTTTTGGTTTTAACATTGGTAAGACGGTTAAAATAAATTCATCAAATTTCTATATTTTACATTTTAACATGAAAATTTTAGGATATTTTTATAAATCATTAGTCCTTCGCCAAATTAAGATTCAAAATGATTTTATTTACTTTAAAAAGAAAAAAATTTAGATTATTGAATCATACAAATTCTAACATATAATTAATAATTAATATCCCTAAACCAACTTAATTAAATACTATTAGTTACTCCTCTATTATAAGTGAACCTATTACTAAACAATAATGTACTGTATTTGGAAAGCTTAACATCATTAACAAAATAAAAATGAAGTAATTATAAATGATTCTATACAATAATTAAGTAATAATTTTTGAAGAGATTATGATGACTATAGAAAGAAAAGAATAATTTCAATCTTGGTGAGATCGAAACTTGTTCAATGAGCAAAGAAGAAGCATTCAATTGAAATTGACATTTAACTTTTTATTAATTATTCATCATGGAACAATTACTGTATTGTGAGTCTGACATAGTCATGCTATTGCTATTCCCATTTTATTATTAATTAATAATCAATAACCACTTAACCACTTAAGTAATATTATAATGATAACCCATAATTATACTATCTCCGTTTTTATGATATGTTTATATTTTCGTCTTTGGTTGTTTTTTTAGTTGTTTACATTTTCATTTATAGTAAGTTTTATAATTGTTTATTATTATTTTTTTATTGGTATTGGTGAAAAAGTAAGTTTTTTAAAGGGTTAGTAATTATTTATTATTATTTTTATATTGGTATTGGTAAAAAATAGGTTTGTATTGGTATTGGTGAAATAATGAAGGTAAAGAAATGAAAAAAACAGAGGTAGATCGTTGTAAGGATGAGATTATTTGTTGATTGCTTTTATCATGAAAACTAACTTCTTTTTTTTATTTTAAAAAAATGCAAGCCCATACATGGGAAATCAAATTTGGAGCAATAACACTCTACTTCATTGAGTTATATCTGAGTCAGATGAACAATTCATACGTGAGTCAGAACAATTTCTTTATCGTTTAACAAATCTAAAAACACTCATGAAAATCATATTCTATTAAAAAAATTTATATTTATAATTACATTTTGTGAAGAAATATTATTTTAATTTACAGGCAAATCTATTATACATTATTAATTGTTAAGAAATATTAAAGTAATACTTCTAATATTAGTACATAAATAATATGCACATTAACGCAAAGACAATTCAACATGAATCTATTATACATTCATGTGTCTAATTCTATTAAATCGGTTAGCTAATACTTCTAAAACAAGTATTAGTTATATTAGTACATTATAATATTAACAAGAAAAAAAATAATTGTATAAATAAATATAACTGTTTGTCGGCACCCTTGTGTCTATTATTAATTTTATTATTATTAATATATAATTAATTAAATTCATTGCAACATTAATAATAAAAATATAAATCAAATTAACGTGACCCTAACATTACAATATAATTGAGAATTGGGAATGGTGTTGAGAGAAGTTGCCGACACAACATTACCATTATTTTACTTGCATAAACAAAGATGTGTAACGACAAAGTACAAGTATACTATACTATACCAATTTTAAATTCACTAATAAAATGTTCCTTTAAAAGAAAATTTTTTAAAAAAAAACACACAAGAAGCATTCCCAAATTTTGAGGTAGGAAAATAAAATATAGAAACACAAATAAAATTTGTTTAAAATGCACAACAAAAGTATGATTTTAGCCTAACTTTTTTCTATTTTTCTTTAAACTCATAAAATAATTGATTTTTTTTTTCAATTGGATGAGTTTTATAGTAAATCTTAAAGAATATGTGATATTGTAGAGTTCAACCTTTTCTATGTTTTAATTATTAGAAGTCTTTTATATTAGTGATTATTTATTATTTTTATACTATTAATTGTATTAATTTTTAAAAATATTAATTTTTAATAAAATAAAATATGATGACTTGAAAAAAAAA
>CATIWJ010048493.1:0-15461 GCA_949640765.1 Croton laevigatus | reverse complement strand
TACAAAACCTTGACAAATATATTGCAGTATACTCTGATCTAGTGGGATATCAGTTAATTTAAGGAACTTCAAGGAATAAAATAGCCCATCAAAATCAGGTTTGAGTATGCATTTGTTTAAATCCAGATTCGGACAAATGCCAGAAGGAAAAGGAGCAGAACTGGTGTCGATAGCATTCTGAGAGGCCAGAGCATTTAAAGCAAATTTTCAACTCCTTGGCAGCCAGCTTCACTGCTTAAGTGATCCATCAATCAATATCAGAATACTAAGAAAAAAACCACCGCAAAAGAACTGATATACAGGCCTTTATACTGGTTTAAGAACTCATTCACATCTTGCACAAATGCACGAGCATATTCTTTACATAAACAACTTTGATCTGGCAGCGGCAAAGCTATAATCAAAGTTGAGCTTGGACCTCAATGAATTTAGATGTGATAAATGGAGATGCCTCCATCTTCTACCCAATACTCTTGTTTTAACCACGACTCTAAACGTCAAATGTGATAAAATTGAAGGCAAGAATTTCATCAGTCAGTTAACTGATGCAATCTTCCTTAAAATAATCACTCTACAGGATTGAAAAACATTGCATTACTATAATAAACAAAGTGCCACTGATATTGTAAATATTCTATACTCTTTTTTTTGTCCAAACAAAACCTAAAATTTATATCAAGTACAAATTTAACAAAACTCCAATTGACCTATTGGGTACCTTTATAGAGTTCTATCTTGAAAGAATCAATGAGCCGATTAGTTGCTTAAAATTGGAGACAACATGCTCTAAATCGATTTAACTGAAAGCATACAAAATACTGGTTAGGATATATAAGCTAAAAGATAACAAATATAAAAGTATTGATGAACTAATGAATGTACACAAAGCAGCAACTCATATTGCTGATTAGAACAATCACAAACTTCAATAGTAACTAATGAAGGATAGGTTCAGTAGTTTTACCAAGTAGAATAACTTGTGATTAATTTTGGTTTTCACTATAAGCTGATATTAACACTTAAGTCTAAAAATAGTTGAGAAAACCTTGAAACATTGTTAAATCAACAGCATACCTTAGCCTTCAAATTGGATTTCCTTGCATTGGAGTTGGAATTATTGGTGTTGATTATTGAATTCAAAGTGCTTGAGAAAAGGAATTCCTTAAACCTTAGGGTTTTGTTCGGTAGTATGATTGCTTGAAATGGGTATGGAATACATATTCCCGCTGCAGAAGGGATTCCATCCTGAATCGGCTGCTTGGTTGTAAAATTACAAAACACTGATTAATTGTACCTTATTTGAAAAAAAATCTTTCAAAGAAAAAATAGTTTTTTAAGAGTGTATTTTACTAGTAATAAAATTAAATTCACTTCAAATAGATAATTATTTTTAAAACTTTGTATATTTAATTTCATTTAAATATGATAAAATTATTTAAAATAAAAATAACAATTTTTAAATGTTAAGGAGTAAATCATATAATATTTTAAAGAATGTTTTTATATATTCTTAAAAAATTAACAGCAATAATAAAAAATTAGACAAATATAGGGTTGCATATGGGATGGGAAGGGACGGTATTACATAATTCTCCGTCCTGGTCCAAATTTTTGGGACATAAAAAATAAAGTATCATCCCGTTTTGATAATTAAGTTATCTTATTCCGTCTCATCCCATTTTTCGGGATAAAATAGTACGTAACTTTTGGTCTAAGGATTTTTTTTAAGAAACTTCAGGCCCAATGATTTTTTTAAAGGAAATTTCGAGTGCAAGAATAAAACAAAATGAACCGAATAAAATATTATTCTGATTTTTTTAATTATATTTTTGAAAAAATATTGAATAGCCTACTAAATAAAAAAATTATAATATTCAAAGAATTAAATAATATTCATGAATAAATAAACATGTAATTTTTAAAAAAAATATTTCATCAATTGATTTATAAAATATAAATTGCTACAGAATAAGAATTTGATTAATTGATTGCAAGGTTTAATGGGCTAAAAATAAAAGGAATAATATGATTGTAAGCATCCTCCATGATTGAGACTCTTTAAAGGGTGTAGTTGCCCGCACTTGGTCTGAAGGGAGGCCGTCTGCAACTGGACTCAAGGTAAGGTCGCTCTTAATCAGTCTATGAGAGAGGTCGCTGGTATCTGGGCAAGGAGGAGGTCGCCTTTGTGACCTCGACCTCTCTACCCAGCTGCTCTACAGGGTCCCCAAAAGTTTAAGAGCCTCTTGGGCTGTGAAGTTCAAGGGGCTCGATGAATCCTATTGGATGCGGAGTTTTTGAGATCTCACTGCCTCAAACTCCTTATAAAAGGCCTTCGTTTGGCACCAGTCAGACCGAATCACATTTTGAACTTTCACTGGTGCGGTGAGCGTGGACTGAAAAATTTAACCGATCTTTAGGTCGCTTACTACTAAAAACAATGCATACTAGAGAGAATAGAGGTGCTCAAGGGAGGGAGGACCAAGAAGAGATAGATCATCATTTCTCTTTACCTTTTCCTAGAAGGCAAACACCTCGCTACCCTCAGGGATGGGACCCATCGTCCCATCCTCTTACACCATACCCTCATAAATAATGTATGGACAACTTGAGGATAATACATTTCCTACAGAGGTCAACATTCTGCAGTCCTACTGCACTAGCCCACTTATAACTCTTACCCAAAGCACTTCCCACTTTACCATAGTCATGACCTTAAACCCAACTTCTGCTCAATTTTACACCTAGGAGCAATTACTTAGTCTACTTGGTCAAATTCTACAACAAAATTTCTAACTGGCAACCTTAATCAGGGATAAACGCCTTTAGCTGCAAAAGCATCAAAAAGTGATGGTCGCTGGGCAACTAACCCCAGCGATAGGCAGGATTATAGAAAAAACATGAGGGACAATAAGGAAAGAAATGTGGAAGTAAAAGCATTAGGAGAAGGAAGAGGTTGCGAGTTTGATCAAGGTCACCCAAGAGAGGTGGTCTAATGAGTGAAAAAGAAAGAAAGAGGTCCCTTTGAGATTACGAACAAGGGTGCCATGATAGGGTTGATCAGTATGATAAGAAGGGTAGTAATTGTGGGAGAAATGGAAATGGTTATTATTGCTGCTGTCACAAATCGATAAAACACAACACTAACTGATGTAAAGCTTGAAAAGTAGAGATGGAGAGAATGCCCAAAACAGCCACTTCAAAAGCTTCTTCGACAATTATAAATGTCAGGAAAATAGTATAAAAGGTCAGTTCAATATCACACTAAACACTAATTCCCTAGAGGTGCTCACCATAGCTGAAAAGCAGTCCGGTTAGCCCAACTTAGGAGGGTATACACTATTGGTTCAGAAAGACGTTCTTTATTGCCATTACCATAGGATAGGGGGACACAACATGAAAGATTACAAGGCTTGGAAGAGGGAGATGAATAAGGCAGTTCAAAGGAAACCTTAAAGGCAGATATCTGGATAAAAAAGGCACTTAGTTTGCAACTCGTATTATTAAAACAATAAAGTTGAAACATTTTCTTTTATACTTGTACTAAACTAATGATACTTGCTTCTTTTCAACACCTTGGATGATGGACTTTAATCCTTATCTGCTTAGGCTAGATGGTGGATTCGCCTCACATAAGTGACCTCGGTCTTTATGTGTCTGAGCAGGAATGCCTTGGATGATGAACTTTGATCCTCATCTGCTTTAGCCAGATGGTGGATTCGCCTCACACAAGCTACCCGTTCCTTGTGTGTATGGGCAAGAATGCCTCAAATAATGGACTTTGATCCTCATTTGCTTGGGTCAGGTGGTGGATTCGCCTCATATAAGCGACCTTGCTTCTTATGTGTCTGGATATGATCAATTTAATGCTTTGTATGTCGGAGCCTGCTCCTCATGCTTTTGGGCCAAAGATATTACCTTGGATACTGAACTTTGATCCTTATCTGCTTGGGCCAAAGATATTCCTTTGCATGCTGGAGCCCGCCCCTCATATGCTTGAGATAAAGATATTGTCACGGACGCTAGACTTTTATCCTCATCTGCTTGGACCGAAGATATTGCCTCGCATGATTGACCATGTTTCTCATGTGCTTGGGCTAAATTATTACCTCGGATGCTGGACTTTGATCATCATCTGCTTGGGCCAGATGGTGGTTTGCCTTACACAAACGACCTATTCCTTATGTGTCCAGGCAAGAATGCCTCAGATGCTAGACTTTGATCCTTATCTGCTTGGGCCATGTGGTGTTTCACCGCACATAAGCCACCTCGGTCCTTATGTGTTTGGGCATAATCAATTCAACAACTTATTCAGATGTTGGACCTACCTTTAACCCATACGAAAGGCTTACTTATCAATGGACAACGCCATTATTTAACGGTAAACCTAGTTCAATTATAAGTTTAAAACAACATGTTCTCGCTTTGTTCCTTCATTTTTCCTATAAACAAGTTTAAATTAAATACTCTTCTACATGATAACATGAATGAGAGAAATACAGACTTCGGATGATTTGGATACGGCCATTTAAATAAATTTAGACTTCGGTTACTCGGGCTATTGCCGCGAGATTCACTTCGGTTAAACATAGGATACTCTGGCTACGACCTAGAGTTATCCAATACTTCGGGAATACATACAGTAGCTTTATCCATGCATTTACCTAAATACCTAGTAGAGCTATATAGACAACCAAAATAAGAATAAAAAGTAATTTATCTGGTTATTTAAATATTTTATTTAAAGTGATTGATTTGGTTATTTATTGATTAAAAGTGAGTCATTTGACATATACAGTCATTTTATTAAATAAGATTTATTTGGTTTGTTTGATATTATTTGGTTATTTTAATAATTCATATTGATGTTATAATTTGGATTTAAAGTGCTGCATATGTTTTTAAATATTATTGTTTTCAATAGTTAAAGTATTCACTAAACATAATCGCTGAGCGAGTTTGGTTCATTTTAAACTTGTAGATTTTCTGAAAGACGCGAGAAGAATCAGTACAGTCAAATAGTATTAGGCTCACCAGAATTACTTAGCAAGATATATACTGTGAAGTTAAGTCAAAGAATAGCAAAAGAAGCTGAGTTTTAAATTTTTATTATTCAATATTGTAAATTATATAAATTATATTTTAATCAAGTGAAAAATTATGATCTGTATACCATGTAATATTCAATGCGGTACCTCTTATGGGTTTATTACAGTAAACGTATAAGGGGCGTCACAACATATCATTGATGTAAAAAAAATTAAAAATTTTTTTCTGATTCCCTACTTCAAATCAAACAGTCTCAAAGGGAATGAGTGGGCAAATCATTCTATTTCCGTAGCAGATCCAAACAGGTAAGGTTATTTATGGTGATTCCATTCCTTTCTTCTTATATCCCTTTCTTGATTCCATTCCATTTCTCCTGTGCGAACTAAACGTCCCCTCATTATAAACAACGGTGGCAGCAACACGAAAAAATTGATGGCTTATTCACATAAGGTCAAGGAAGCCATTTTCGAACTCCTCTGAATAACCTTCTATGATCCGGTGAGGGTTTTGACCAAAGATTGGCATTTGGCGTTGATGACTCTCGCTTATATAATGGCATTTAAAGCCATTCTCGTCGCGGCACTGCTTCTGGCACATCTTTTGAATACCTTTCGCTTTGATTCTCTTTGCGATTGCTTTTGGAGTAAGAGATTCGTTCTTGCCCATTCAGGATTATTGAAAATTGAATTGACTTTGAAATTGAATAGACATGAATTGAACTATGGTAGATAAAGGAAATAAATTCCAAAGAAAGGAGGAGAAGAGGGATTGATAATATCTTTGATGACTGCTTTGCTAATTGGAAAATGTCAAAACAAATAACTTAAGCAAAATCTAAAAGGTGTTTTGGTGAATGAGTATTATGGGCTGCTCAAGGAAGCTTTTATTTGCTTTTATTTATTTACTCATTATTTTTTCAAAGCTCTAATGGTTCGCCCTAAACCTGAGGAGTTACGATTGAAGTATGAATGATAAACTCCTGACTTTTCATAAACTTGCCTCTTCACATGTTATTGACTGAAGAGGTGTAAATTAGAAATATTTGCCAATAGATTGTCGATTTGGAGGCCCCTTATATTTATTATGTGAGAATTGCTGTGTAACCATTAGACTCAGACCTTTTCCATGAGAATTAGATTTTTACTAAAGAAACTCAACTTCACTAAATTGATTTGTAAACTCTGATTTGCTTTGTGACCCTGTGTGACACAATTAGTATTCTTAGAACTACGATTTGGAGCCTTTGTGTTCTCATCTACCTTTTGCTTAACTGTTTTTGGCACTGTGGTAGCTGCAAATATTTTACGCTGAGATTTCTTTGAATGTGTTTATAACAGCATGAGTTTGTTCTTATATTACTTTGTCATATCAAAAACCTTTCTAACTAGTTGAGTTTTTATTTTATAGCAATGTGCCTTCACTCTTGCGTACATAATCCACCGCCCTTCTTGAATTTAGTTGGATATTATGTTAATTATGGACAACCTATGTGTCCAATAATTGCTCTTTAACGGACTTTCATTGGCTAAGGTAAGGAAATGACAAATGGAAAAGTGCAAAATTTTGGAATTGTCAAAGAAAACGCTGATCTAATAGCTTCGTCAGTATACTCAAAATGGATTTAATGATTCAGAAAGATTGCGGAAATATAATGAACTCAAACTTAGTCCCTCTAGAATTTCTTCAAACAAATTCATTTTTAGATACAGGACTTAGGATGTTATGACAGAAATATGGAAAGTCAAAATTGGTGAATTTTACGAAGCAAATGATGCATTGGAGGATCCCAGCTGCATGGCTAGTCGACAAAATGTCTAGCCGTTGCTAATTCATTTTAAAAATCTCAAGTAATGCAAGAGAAATAAGATAAAATTGATGTTGACCATACTTCCAAAAAACATAAAAGAGCTCTTATATAGACTTATGGAAATTTCAGCAGAAGGCCTATAGTTATGGCCATTGCAACTGAAATCCAAAACTGAAGCTGGCTTAGTTGTGAAGGATTAGAATTGCTTACGTTTGATCCTACCCTGTAACGAATTGTCCAGAGCAAAGCCAGTTTTGACTGATGTCAGTGAAGGGATCTATGGCATTATCGATGTGGTAAATTTAGTTACTTGTATATTTTAATTGTGTAGTAGAAATATAGCCATAATGGAATAAAATAATCATTTTATCTATAAAATAATAAAATACTCAATATACATGAAAAGACTGATATATCCTTTCTGCAGGTGAATGAAAATATCAGTACAGTACAAATTTGCAATCCTTTCTTAGGACCTTCAAACTACCAATACCAAGCAACTGTCTAGCTAATGCAATTCAAATCAGAGACATCCTAAAGATTTTGGAACCACTAACTTGTTCTGATACCAACAACGGCACATGTAATTCCGGGGAATTCATATCAACCAATGACTTTAAAACAATAAGGAATTTGATTCAGAGCCTACTAGATGCATATCCTGGAATGGAAAGACTAGTAGAATGCCGATCAGTAAAAGATGCATGTTCTCTTATACCAATAAATCTTTACAAACCATTGAAGAATTACACTCGAATGACATGGGGAATGCTGTTTCTATCATTAAGTATGTTGTTTTTGGTGGAGAAAGAAACATGAAATACAAATACTTTGATAGAGGAAAAAGTACAAGAAATATTAGATAATTAAATTTTCCTTACATCTTTCACACAACACTTCTTATTTTCTTTCACACATATATTTTTTCTGCATTCTCACACACATTTATTTTACACGTTTGTATTATATATAGAAGAGGATACATTGGATGTATAACTATGTTGCCTCCCTTTCCTTTTATAGACAAAATTTGCTCTCTCAAATTTGGCTACATTTCCTTCACAAACTTGGCAATTAAAAAAAATATTTTAAATCATGTTGGCCAACCACATCATAACAATATTCTCCTTGTCTTAAGGTTTTTGTTAAAGATGTGCACATCATGTTGGCCAACCATATCATAACAATATTCTCCTTGTCTTAAGGCTTTTGTTAAAGATGTGCACATTGTTTTTTTTTTAAACACATCACATGCATCCTTTTATTTCCTTTTTTTTTTATTTTTTATTGAACAAATTAAGTTTATTTTAACACTCCCTCATAAATTTAATTTTCGGTAACTCCAAGTAATGTTTGCAATTGACTAAAGACATCACATTTTAATGGCTTTGTAAAAATGTCTGCAACTTGATCTTGAGTCTTAACATATTTTAATGTCACCTCTTTCTGCTCAATGCATTCCCTGATGAAATGAAACCTTGTGTCAATGTGCTTGCTTCTATCATGAAAAATTGGATTTTTTTGCCAATGCCAGTGCTGATTTATTATCAACAAATATTTCTGTTGGATCTTGTTGGGTTATTTGTAATTCCTTCAGCAATCTTCTCAACCATATTGCATGACACATGCATTTGTAGCAACATATTCAGCTTCACAAGTTGACAATGTCACAATAAGTTGCTTCTTTGAACTCCAAGTGAATGCTGTGTCACCCAGAAAAAATACGAATCCACTAGTGCTTTTCCGATCATCTTTATCACCAGCCCAATCACTATCGCAATAGCCAACTAATTTGAAATATTCAGATTTTGAATAATATAAACCAAAATTAGTTGTACCTTTCAGATAACGAAGTATCCTTTTTGCTGTATTCCAATGTGACTCCGTTGGTGACTCCATATATCGGCTTACTAACCCAACTGCATAGAGAATGTCTGGCCTCGTACATGTCAAATACCTAAGACTTCCGATGAGGCTTTGGAATATCGTATGATTGACTTTTTCACTATTTTCATCCTTGGTCAATTTTAAGCTACATTCAATAGGAGTGCTAACAGGATTTCAATTTTCCATCTTGAATTTCTTCAAGATCTCCTTTGCAAAGCTATCTTGAGAAATAAAAATTCCATCACCATTTTGCTCCACTTCAATGCCGAGAAAATATGACATTAGACCAATGTCAGTCATCTCGAATTCACGAGCCATCGTCTTCTTGAATCATCAAACATCCAAGGACTGTTCCCGGTAAAAATAAGATCATCCACGTATAAGCAAACAATCAACAAATCCCCATCTTTTTCTTTTACATACATGGAATACTCGTGAGGGCATTTGACAAAACCATTTTCTTGAAAGTATTTGTCAATTCTACTGTTCTAGGCTCTTGGTGTTTGCTTGAGCCCATATAGTGCTTTCTTTAATTTCAGCACTTTATCCTTATGTCCTTTGACAAAATAGCCAGGAGGTTGTTGAATGTAAATTTTCTCTTCTAAGTATCCGTTGAGGAAGGCTGACTTGACATCCATCTGGTAAATTTTTCATCCGTTTTGTGCAGCAATTGAGATTACCATTTTGATGGTTTCCAATCTAGCAACTGGAGCAAAAACTTCATTGTAGACAATTCCGGGTCTTTTGACTGAACCCTTTTGCCACTAGTCTTGCTTTGTGTCTCACTACCTTCCCATTTGCATCTTTCTTTACTTTGAACACCAATTTAACACCAATGGGTTTATGACCAGCTAGAAGTGCAGTCAATTTCCATGTCTTGTTCTTCTCAATTGCTTGGATTTCCTCCTCCATGGCTTTTCTCCATTTGTCGTCTTTCATAGCTTCTTTAACATCAATAGGCTCACTATCAATAAGATGACAGTAAAGGGTTAATTCTTCACTGAGGTTTCTTGTCACATCATAGAGATCTTCAACACGTCGAAATTTTCTTGGCCTTTGT
Source organism: Croton laevigatus (assembly GCA_949640765.1). Taxonomy (NCBI): domain Eukaryota; kingdom Viridiplantae; phylum Streptophyta; class Magnoliopsida; order Malpighiales; family Euphorbiaceae; genus Croton; species Croton laevigatus. The sequence goes on along the minus strand of CATIWJ010048493.1, from coordinate 5,661 downwards.
GTAGGACTTTCATTCTGAACTTCTTCTTGTCCAGAAGATGCACTCGTACAAGGACTATCTGTCATAGGTGATGTGACTGATTTCTCCGAATCATGATTATTATTTTCATCCATGTTTAATGGATAAAAATTATAATTTTTCTATTTGTAATTGCTCCAGTCTCAATTTATTTCTTCGTTGATAGTTACGTCTCTACTGATGATTATTTTTCTTATATCAGGATCAAACATCTTGTAACCTTTAGAAAATTATGAGTATCCCACGAACAAATATTTTTTGCTTTTGTCATCCAATTTTCTCCTTTCTTCATCAACTACATGAACATGTGCAACACTTCCAAAAACACGAAAATAAGAGATATTTGGCTTTCTCCCACTCCATGCTTCTTGGGGTGTTATATATGTAATACTTGTTGTTGGAGACCAGTTCAAAATGTAGACAGCACAATCAACTGCTGCAACTGCTTCTGTCCACAGCTCTTTGGGCAAATTCTTGCTTTTCAACATGCTTCTCACCATGTTCAACACTGTTCTGTTCTTTCTTTCGACAACGCCATTCTGTTGAGGCGATCTCGGGACTGAGAGAAAATGATTAATTCCATGATCCTCACAGAATCTTTTATTCGAAGTAAATTCTCCACCTCTATCGGATCTTAAAGCTTTGAGATAACACCCACTTTCTTTCTCAACAAAAGCCTTAAACTTCTGATTTCTCCTTCAAAAAATAAACCCACATCTTTCTACTATAATCATCAATGAAAAGTAAAAAATATCTATTGTTTCCTAATGACATTGGAGTCATTGGTCCACAAACATCAGCATGAATAAGCTCAAGTGGCGCCTTTGCTCTTGACATTGACTCCTTTGGAAAACTGGTTCTGAATTATTTTCCAACAAGACATCCTTCACAAAGTTGATGAGGTTTATAAATAGGAGACAAACCATGAAACATCTTCTTCTGACTCAATAGCTTTAGCCCTCCAAAGTTTAAATGCCCAAACCTTATATGCCAAAGCCAATGAGTATCCTTTACACAAACTTTCAAACATTTGGCCATGTCCGTCTGAATGTTGAGAGTAAACATCCTGTTCTTTCACATCGGTACACTTGCTAATAGCTCTTTTTTCTCATTTAACAGTAACAACTTTCGGTTCGCCATGTGAACTTGGTAATTTTTCTTCAGTAGTTGTCCCAAACTTAAAATGTTACTTTTCAAGATTGGAACATAATAAATATCGCTGATGAATTGGTGTTCACGGTTCTTTAAACGAATGAGAATGGTTCCTTTGCCTCGAATGGGAATCTTCGATAAATCTCCAAATACAACATTACCATGAACAGATTCATCAAGTTCCACGAACTTTTCCTTGTCTCTAGACATATGATTACTTGCACAATTGTCAAGATACCATACATTGGATTCCAGGCTTTGTTCACCTTCACAAGTTAGTAACACAGTGCCAGTTACATCCTCATCTTGGATGTTGTTTGCCGTTTCCTTTACTTGCTTTGGTGGGCTCCAGCATTCTAATGCGTAGTGGCCATATTTAGAGCAATTGTAACATTGTATATTAGATTTGTCACGTCCATCATTCTGCCTCCAATTTCCTCTTCCTCATCCTCGTTCAGGTCCACGACCTTGGCCTCTGCCTCTTGTGAATTGAGTGTTTCTATTACTGTTGTCACATCTTTCGAATTGTTGACTTCTTCCACATCCTCTTCCTCTTCCATTTCCACCTCTTCCTCTACTGCGTCCTCTACTAAAACTGGCTCCTTATCCGGAGCTGCTTTCTTTTTCTTTGAACGAAGTCTTCATTGCTAAGACTTGTTCTACAGATTCTTCCTTTTGCTTGTTTAATTTTTCTTCACTTTCTTGAAAGGATCCAACAACTTCATCTATAGTCAAAGTACTGACATCTTTGGATTCTTCCATTGTAACCACAATATATTCAAATTTCGGTATAAGGGATCGCAAAATTTTATCCATGATTTTGATTTTTCTATTTTTTCTCCAAACTGCCGCATTTGATTTACGACAGATTTTACTCTCGAAAAGTAATCGATAATGGATTCTGTCTCCTTCATTTCTCACCATCTGCAATCGTACCTTCTTTACTTTCTTTTCTCCTTGAAGAGAAACTCGTAAAATTTCCCATGCCTGTTTTGATGTGGTTGCTTCTGCTACCTTCTCAAACATGACATCGTCTAATCCTTGATGGATTAGAGTTAATGCTTTCTGATCTAATTTGTGATTTTTTTGCAAACTATCCTTCTCTGCTGGAGTTAATAATGCCTCATCTACGGGAGTCACATAACCTTTTTCAACAATTTTCCAAACATCCTGGGAGCCAAGTAACGCCTTCATTCGGATGCACCAACAATTTTGTTAAAGATGTACACATGCTCCCAAATTCATTTGTCTTTTTTTTTTAAACACATCACATTCATCCTTTTATTTTTGTTTTTTTTATTTTTTTATTGAAAAATGAAGTTTATTTCAACACTTTATATTGATACATTTCTTACTTGTTTCAACATACATGCCGCTAAGAAGTGATCTATTCCTTTCAGATATAGAATTACTATATCTAAGGATTAGCGTTCTAAGACTCCTGAATAGATAGAGAGCATGAAAGTGATTCCTTATGCTTTTGCAGTAGGAAGTCTCATGTATGCATTGTTGTGTACTAGACTTGATATTTGCTTTGCTACTAGCATGGTCAGCAGTTTTCAGTCTAACTCTTAATAAGAACATTGGACTCCAGTTAAACATATAATTAAGTACCCAAGGCAGACTAGAAATTATATGATTGGTCATTTAGTCAGAAGATTTTATACCCATTAGGTATATTGACTCGGACTATCAGCTTGATAAGTGACAAAGTTAACAAGACAAAGACAAGAATTTGGAGTGAATAATGTTGTGCCCAGAACTCTGAACTTCCTCTTTCATATATATAACAAATGTACACCAGATTGTTGCCTTGATTACAGCAATAGCTAGCAAATTAAATCCCCTAATTACAGCAGAATAATTACAGCAAATTTTATTCTAATAATGGTAAGAATATACACTAAATCAAAGCAATAATATTCTCTTGACAGCTTGATTGATAGCTCGTTGATAATAAGGACTCAAAAATCTACCTCATGATATGTTTTTATCTTGGGAGGTAGAGCCATAAATTGGATGAGTGTTAATCAAACTTGTTTTGTTGACTCCATCAAGAAGGCGAAATATATGGTAGCCTCTCTGGCGGCCAGGAATCGTTATGGCTTAGCAACTCACTTATGGATCTAAGTGTGGTTCTATCAATTCAATTGCCCGTTACACTTTACAGTGATAATAGCGGGCCTCTTGTAAACTTGAAGGAACCATAGAGCCATAAAGGTGTTGAATATCTAGCTTATGAGTTGACTATGGCCATTAATTCTATAACAACTCCACCATACCAACTCTCTTTATCAACTTTGTCAAGAAAGTCAACAACACCATCATTTATGTCTCCCAACACCATCATCTATGTCTCCCAAGATTGAAAGAAGTTAGATTCCATTCACACACCTCTTCTGTATTATAAATAAAGGTTGTTTTACAGAGTTTGCAATACAGAGAGTGAGAGTGAGTGAGAGTGAGTTTGAGTGTGTTTTTGTTGAGAGAAAACATTGTTGTGTGAGAGGGGGTTGTTTTTTGTAGTTGAGTGAGAGTTGCTCCTCCTGTAATTCTATTATATGATTAATAGAAGAATTTTCAACCCTAACAAGTGGTATCAGAGCCTTTGTGAGCTCCATAAAATTCTTTTTTTCTCTCCAAAAACACTCACTGTCCAAATTTCATTTTTCAAATTTTGATCAAAAATCAAATTTGATCACACCACTAGGTAGGGCTCGACGAGAGGAGCATTCTGGAATTTTTGGGAGGAAAAAGGGCCACCGAACGAAGGCTCACGCGCCAGCATTGAGGAAGACGATCCACGTCACCCGCCACGCCAGCGAAACTACCACGTCACCAGCCACGTGGGTGCCACGTCAACTCTAGTTGCCACGTGCCACGTCGGCATCTGCCACGTCACCAGCCACGTGGCTGCCACGTCAGCTCTAGTTGCCATGTCAGCACATCAGTCGGCTTTCCAGGAGGTGACACGTGGCCCTCTCTTTGTCTGCCACGTCACCAGCAGAGCAGATCTCTAGTTTGAACCGATCTGGTTTGGTTCAGTTTATTTTGGAGGTCCGGTTCAGTTGTTTCCAGGTCGGTTTTTGAAGAACTCATACTGGTTCCTAATATTTTTCAGTGTTTCGGATTCAACCGTGACCTCGGTTTTGCCTAATTTTGCTCCCACAGTCCGGTATAAGCAAATTTGAGGTATTTTTCATGGAGTGTTCAAGCACGAATATGATGATCCGGCTTATGCCCACAAACTACAACATGTGGAAGCCAGGGATGGAAGTTTTGCTGATTCTGAAGGATTTAGCAGAGCCTTTAGAAGTCAAAGGTGTCAAACCAGACACGAAAATGGAGGAAGTCTGGACAAGAATGAATAAGAAAACTGTGGCATTAATCAGACAATGGATTGACCACAGTATTTTTCATCATGTTTCTTAAGAGACATACGCATATACTCTCTGGGTGAAGCTAGAGAATATGTATCAAGCAAAGACGGCCCGCAATAAGACGCTCCTGATGAGAAGATTGGTAAACCACAAGTTGTGTGGTGGTACCTCTGTTGCAGAACACCTGAGTCAATTTCAGGATCTTGTTAATCAGCTCGGTGCAGCTGAATGGATTCTCAAAAACGAGGAGCAAGCCATATTGCTATTGAGTTCTCTACCTGATAGCTGGGAGACGCTCATTGTTACTCTCAGTAATTCTGCTCCCCATGGCAAAGTAACTATATAGATGGTTACAGATGCTTTAATAAACGAGGAACCCCGTAGAAAAGAAGTCGGGGTTGATCAGTCGCATGCCCTTGTTTATGAAAGCAATGAAAAAGGGGGAGGCAGAAATGGAGGTAGAAGTAAAGGTCGAGGTCGAGGAAGAGGAAAAAATCGAGACTACGATCCAAAGAATGTCGACGAAGACACGGATCAAGATGATAGTATCATTAAATGCTATCATTGTGGCAAGAAATGTCACAAAATAAGAAATTGTCGGAAGTTTCTGAAAGAGATAGCGCAAAGCAGTCAGAAGTCTCAGAAGGATGATGGTGACACAATGGTCACCATATCATCGGATGTTGCATAATCCGAGTGGAAGGCCTTCCTCCATCGTGATTCGGAGGAAGGAGATATACAGAGATGAAAGAGTCTCCAAGATGTTGTTGTTTTCCCTTATTCAAGGTTTACGAATAAAGATGAGATACCTTTCTCTAAGGTGTTCAGAGAAAGAGAGAAGGTATTGACTGAGGGGGAGCTACAGAAGAAGATGGTAGCGATATCCTACTCTTCGGTAGTAGGAAGTTTGACGTAAACAAGCATCGTTGAATTGAGAGAATTACGGAAGAAGGCTGGAGGGGGAGATTGTTGAATATCCAGCCTAGGAGTTGACTATGGCCATCAATTCCACAGTAACTCCACCATACCAACTCTCTTTATCAACTTTGTCAAGAAAGTCAACAACACCATCATCTATGTCTCCCAACACCATCATTTTCTTTGTCTCCCA
>CATIWJ010048486.1:0-10618 GCA_949640765.1 Croton laevigatus | reverse complement strand
GCGTTCCAACGGTATATTATATGCTCAAAACGGATTTAAGGTGAATGAGAAATTGAAGCTCGAAGTGAGCTTGAGACAAATGTTTAAATGGGTTTAAAGGAACCAAATCCCACATTGCTTAGGAATGGGGATGTTGGTGTGATTTATAATGAATGATCATTTTGTGAAGTGTAATATTATAAACATAAGTTATACACTCTCGCGCACGGAGGCGCGTGGGAGGGGGGTGCAAATCTCGATTCGGTCCAACAAGTTCCATGGCATGCCCGTACGCGTCGCAAATGCCGGACCGAATGGGCTTACTACGGGCCTGGCCCATTTTGCTGTTGTCCACGTTTTTGTCTCCTAATTCAATACGAATTAGCAGTGTTTTAATTCTTCATGAATTAAAACATTATCCCTTATCCGTTCAGTTCTTTTATTCTGATTCAAAGACTGAATCCGAATCCAAGTTAAACACTGCCAGACCTCTATCTTATCCCTCCACACAGGCTGCCTATATAAAGAGGCGCTGTCTTTTATTTCGTGCACAATAGAAGACAGTTCCGAATTTTCAACTTAAATTCCAAATTTTTGTTCATCAAAATCCGAATTTCCTTCTTGCTTTTAGTTGGGCAGTCTCTAGTTCTAGGGTCCGGTGATAAGCTCTGCTCGCGATTGTGTTCGCCTACGCTCGCTGTTGTATCCTGGGAGACAATTGTCTAGTACGGACAAATCTCATCTTAAGGAGACTGTTCATACAGGCCTCAGCTTTTCTGTTTCTCCATCTCTTTCATCGGTGTTAAAGTTTCGTTGTATTTAATTAATTATTATTTTGTATATTGCTGCAGTTTCTAATCAAATATATTGATCCGTTTGTTTATTTTATTTCAGAAACTAACACGTTTCTAACAAATAAGAATTTGCATAGCTATTCAACCAGACTAAATCCGTAATTGTTTAGTCGAATTGATATAAGTAGCAATTGATATAACTTGATTGTAACCAGGCTTTTGGGTTATATTAAGTGAAGGCATAATCTAGCTTAAATGAATTCTCGGAGTTTTTGTTGGTTAGGGCAGGGTCTTTCTAATTTTTAATGCAATTGGCAAATTAAATCCTTCGTCGTACTTAGGGTTGTTTGTTGATTAGGGGTTGTTATTAGATCGTATCTTAACAATCTAAGATTCAAGAAAGATTGGTTGGATCGTCATACTTTTTGACTATAACTTGTCTGTGATATTTAATTGAAGAGTTATCCTAGAGTCAATGATCAATCCGATGAACTTCATACCAAGAATTACCTTTGACTGAGTTTGCTTCCCATTGATTTTCGAATTTGATTTTATTTGCTGTTTAAATTTCATTTTTATTATTTAATCACAAAATTCCCCCATTTTTACTTTAATTTTAAGTTTTCTAATTCAGTTTCTGGTTAACCTTGGGTAAGGCTAATCCTCTAGGTTCAACCCTTCTCACCCTATTTGCAAGTTTTTGTTTAATTTGGAAGAACATGTTAAATTTTATTTTTGGTGGATTCGACACCCATCAATATTCTTCATTTTAGAGCTATGGTGTTCTTAAATAATTGATGGTTTATATAAGCATTCAAAAGGAAGAGCTAGAAGAAGGAAGAAAGCAGAGAAAGGAGAGCAAAATTCAAGACTAGGGGACCCAATTTGGAAAGCTTAGCCCATTTTTTTCAAGCTTAGCACAAATGTTGGAAAAATATAAGAAAACGCACAAGGTGGAGATCGAGCTAAAGACCTCTGGAGGCCAAGTATAATGCACTACCACTATGCCACATGCGGGATATCACTTATTTTCTCTACTAATTATATATATTTTGAAAATCTCATGGGGCCCAAGGCCACCCTTGGCCCATATGTAGCTCTGTCCCTGCTTGCTGGGGTTCATCTCACTCGTGGCTAGAGGTGTCTCACGCGCGACATGCTCTGAAATGTGGTTTTTCACTTGAATTTAACTTATATGATTTTGCTTAATGTTTGATGGTTTTTAAACAATAAGAAAAGCATTCTACAATGTTAGAAACTTGTATAAGTTGTAAAAATGAGACAATTAAGCATGTAATGGGTTTGTACAATCGAGAAATATTGTAACACCCCTTAATCCAACTATTTCTAGCTGAACCAAGTTGTGCCACATTACATATTACATGATATATAGATCATATTCTAAAATTTATTACAAAATATGGCAACTTTTTTTTTTCTTCCTTTTAAATTTACTTCTAAGTTGTCTTTACTTGCAGTGTCTTTGCCTTCACAGTAAATGCCAATCTAAGTTCCTCGGGCCCACATGCTATTTGTCAGTTCCTGTTTCTTTAACATCTTTCAGAGACCTACAAGTTCAAAATTAACCAAACTTGCTGAGCTATTACGCTCAGTAGATATTTTAACTATGGAAAGCATAAATAATTTAAAACACAATAGTATTTAAAATACATAAGAATTTCTCAATAAATATTTTCAAATAAATCATTTAATAGGTAAAATAAATTATTTTCATATAAACACATTTAAATAATAAATAATTGAATAAATTCATTTCACATTTGCTTTTTGTTTAGCTCTACTAAGTATTCAAGTGAACACAGGGATAAAGTTACTATTTGTATTTCGGTATGGCATGGTATTATTCACACCAATTCTGAATTTTGTCTTTTCAAACAGCCTTATTCAAAATTCAATATAATTAGTCTCACGGCCGTAGCCAGTATAACTGAATTCTATATCAAATCTATTCTGTGACACAATCTAATCTGTTTCACTATTTAATCTGTTCAATAATTTGCAGTACTGCTAAGTATATGGTGCATCATACCCTTATCACAGTAGTTCAACTTAACCTAAGTAGAGCATAAAATATTTTTCTCATAATTCTGAATATCATTTTCGTAAGTCATATCATAATCAATAATTTCCATCAACTTATTCAATATATACATTCATTTCAAATTTCAACAAATTTTTCATCAATTAATACATCATATATTTATTCATTAAATACATTCAGCAATAATATTTATAAATATCAATTAATATTTTTCATCTATAATAACAAATATTCATTTCCAACAACATATTCATTATAAATATTATTTCAAAATCAATACTTTTTACCAACTTATTCATCTTCATGAATCAATTTAAAATCAATATTTTTATAATATATTTATCACAAATACTCAAGGTTACAAATTTTCATCATTATATTCATAATAAATATTCATAGCATATTCATCATAATCATTCCCAATAATATATTCATCTTAAGTATTTATTTCATAATCTTTGTTTATTAATTATTATTTTTCTTTAAATCATATACTTTTTTATAGAATTATTTTAAACCAATATTAATTCCATTAATATTTAGAAATAACTTGATTTAATAAAACATAATTAAATAATAACTTATAAATACTTGTTAAGAAACGCAATTTATATACTTATATATATATTTTTTATTTACTCATATTTACTTTAATAAAATTAACTGTATATATTTTCTTTAATAAAATAACTGTACTAAAAAATTAACTTAATTGATTTTGAATAATACTTTAAAAATAAATCTTTTAAAATTTACTTTAATAAAAATGATTTTATTTAATAAAATACTTTATTAATTAAATATATGACTTAAAAAAAAAGTCTTTTGTCCAAATTCTCTAGGCTATATATAAACCTTAATTTAAGATCATATATATATATATATATATATATTTGTTTATTTATTTATTTATTTCCTAAGCACTTTTATATAAGTAATAATAATGGTATTTACTTAAAAATAATACTTTCTTATAATAATATTTCAAAATTAATCTAAATAGTTATTAATTAAATATTAACTTGTAAGGTAAATAACTAAATAACGAATAATGTAATAAAAGTTATATTTAAGAATAAATATATATATATAGTAAAATATATAAGTAATAGTTATTTGTAAAAGTTAAACTTGTATTATATTCCAAAGTTTACTAATTATTTATTTACATATTATAAATATTTATAAACTTTTTTTTCAATTTTACTCACTTATTATTTGTGTCGAAATCCACATGGATGGATTCCGTCCATTTAATGAAAATTCAATTTAGTCACTTTAATTATAATCAATACTTAACTTAAAATAAAATCTCCAATTATTACCTTTCTTAATTTTTAACTAAATGATTGAAACATAAAAATCACAAATAACATTAATCATCAATTCCAAATCAAACCATCAACAAATTTAATGATTCATAATACTAAAACCTATGCACAAAATTTAAAACTTTTTATAGTTAAAGTATAAAATATCGGTCTACTTGCATTTGAGTTCCTATTCCATAATTTTCTCGAACTGTCCTTTGTCCTAGTCACTGTCCATAAATTACAGTAATGGATGATTGTCCAATAAATAGTCCAATTAACAGTCCAATGTCTCCATTAACTTTTAATTTAATTCTCTTTTAAATTTAATTATCCAATTATTAAATAATTGAACCTTTAATTAATTTTTCTTAATTGAAAATGTAATTAATTATTTCTTTATCAAAATATAAATTTTAAGTTGACAGTTAATTCATTCAATCCAAAATATAATTTATTAACCAACATAAATTTTTAATTCAAGCATTAAATTCATTTAAAGTCTATTTAATAAACTAATTTCAATTATTTAATATCTAAATATTTTTATATTAAAATCGAACACATTTAATATTTTTCACCATACTTTATACTCAATTTTAATGTTTTTATAATTTATTTAAATAAAATATAAATTTATTAAAATAAAAATAAAATTAATTAATTTATTAAGAGTTTGGGCTAATTTTGTCACAGCCTAATTTTAATTACCGAAATAGTGGAAAGGACCAAGTTGTAATTTTTTAAGACTTTTGGACTAATTAAGTAAATTTTCAAAATAAATTACGGTATCCTGATTCCGAATAATTTAATTAGCATAATAAATCTAAAAGTGATTTAAAATAATTATTTGACCTCGAGAAAATTTCCGATATGGAAAAATTACGTAAACACTTTTTTCGGAAAATAAATAATAATAATAATAATAATAATAATAATAATAATAATAATAAAATATGTATATTTAGCAGAAGGTAGAAGATAAATGGTGATGGTTTGGTTGGTAAGGGACACTGTATTATTTTCCAATCAAAGAGTGGACTAGAAAGATTGAAAAATGGGGTAAGGTTGGTGAGCATAAATTATTGAATATTTGTTGAGAAAAAGTTAAGAAATGAGGTATGGGAGTTGAGTGTAGGGGTGTTCAAAAAAACCATGAACCGAAAACCGAACCATGAATCGAACCGAAATGTCGGTTATTTTACGGTTATGAGATGAAATCGATTTTGAACCAAACCGAACCGAAATTATCGGTTCGATTTTGGTTTTGGTCATTTATGAACCGAACCGATCGATAAGCCTAAAAACCTTTAATTTTCCCTAAAACGCCGTCGTTTTATACCGAAATATAGTCGTTTTACACTTAATTTATTAATTTATTTTAATTATCGGTTTTTATATGAACCAAACCGAACCGATAGTTTCGGTTCGGTTCGGTTTTAGAAATAATCGGTTCGGTTACGGTTTATGCTTATCAGTTTTCAGTTTGAGTCGGTTCACTGTTATCGGTTCGGTTCGGTTCACCGAACCGAAAATGAACACCCCTAGTTGAGTGTTAATTTAGTTAGACTGAAATAGGGTAGAAGAGAGAGGAAGGAGAGTAGAAAGAAAGAAAAGAAAGAGAGAAGAAACACACTACAAATTTTTAACGAAGCGGAAGAAGTTTTATGAGCCACTTTTACTATCCTTCCTCAAATCTAGAAACTAAGACCACCAATCCACTCCTGAGAGTTTGCTGATCAATTTGGACATGAGAAATACCGTGAAAGGTGGCCGGAGATGGGAGTTACGACCGGGTGAGTCGAGAAGTCCGGTAAAACAACCAGATTTCTTTCGTCTTCATTTTCACCATCTTCCAGTCATTTTCTGCCGTGTTTGAGACCATAGATCGACCGGCGACGAAGAGACGAAGATTTTGGTTAGTGGCTCGTCGAAAACGGTGGCCGGAGTTGTGAGATACAGCCGGGTATTCATTTGGCGTCGCGACTCGAGTTGTAGGGAATCAGGCGAAGAAGACAGCAAAGTTCCATCTGGTACTCCGACATTTTAAAAAGGGAAATTTACAAAAACCTCCCTAGGTTTTACATAAATTACATTTTCCTCCCTGTATTTTTTTCGTTTAACAAAAATCTCCCTCAGTTTTAAATCTGTTAACATTTTCCTCCTTTTTGTCTATTTTTTCTGTTAAAATAACGGTTTAAGGACCAAAATGTAATTTTATGGAATATTTTGAAAAATCTGAAGAAATGAAGGACTTATTGGCAATTTTCCTTCTTCTTCTTCTTCCTTGAACGCTGCAACCCCCACCATCACTGGCCATCACCACCACCACCCCCGCCGCCACCACTGCCGCCACCATCAAACAGGTATAGGAATCTCACCGAAAATCTACAAACGATGCCCAAAATCAAATTCAAGCACACTATCATATTCATCTCAACGCAAGGAGTTCAAATATGTGATTAAATTTAACAGAATATTGACCGATTGGCCGGAAATCAACAAAAATCGAACATCTACCGGAAAAAGTGACTGCCCAAAAAACACATAGATCAGGACTAATATGTATATCAAACGAAAGCCCATGAAGAGAGGATTCGGAATATACCTTCAAAACAGCCGGACAACTGCCGGAAGCACTAAAAAATTGAATAGAAATTTCCGTGAACAGTTGTCGTTCCTCTTTGGTCGCCGGAAAAGATGGTTTCTGGTGACGAGCTTTACATCAAACGGAAGCTCTCACAGTGAGGAGTTCGAATCTACCCTCATCCTCGCCGGATGGTGGCCGGAGGTACTCGAAAATGGCGTCGATAAATTTCTCTTTCTTCAACAGTCGCTGTTCCTCTTCGGTCGCCAGAAATGATGGTTTCTTATGACGAGCTTTACATCAAATGGAAGCTCTCACAGTGAGGAGTTTGAATCTACCATCATCCTCGCCGGATGGTGGCCGGAGGTGCTCGAAAATGCCGTCGATAAATTTCTCTTTCTTCAATTGTTTTGTCGATCTCTCTTGATCTCTCTCTTCTCTCTCTCTCTCTCTGTTGTGGCTACCGGACAGTGAAGAAGATTAAACATAAGGGGAGGAAGGGAAGAGGACAGTGGTGGCGGTTATGGCGGTGATGGGGGTGGAGGTGATAGTGATGTCCGGTGATGGTGGGGGTGAAGGTCTGCAGCGTTCAAAGAAGAAGAAGAAGATGGGAAATTGCCAATAAGCCCTTCATTTCTTTAGATTTTTGAAAATATTTCATAAAATTACATTTTAGTCCTTAAACCGTTATTTTAACAGAAAAAATAGACAAAAAGGAGGAAAATGTTAACAGAATTAAAACTGAAGGAGGTTTTTGTCAAACGAAAAAAATACAGGGAGGAAAATGTAATTTATGTAAAACCTAGGGAGGTTTTTGTAAATTTCCCTAATGTAAATACAAGAGAATCACAATTCAAAATCAATTAAGAACTTGTAAAATAATAATCAGAAAACATGTTGATTGGAGATTAGTCTAAAATTCTTAAGAGCAACTCTCGTTGTCAAATAAGAGTATTTTCTTCTAGAGTCTACAAGCACTCTCATGTCATTGTAAAGATAGAAGAAAATCGTAAAGCACATTACACTAATTACTTCTCCCTTAAGACGAAATCCTTATCTCCAAGAGATTTTCAATACTTAAGTAACTTCAATCACTTTCCACCAAATTATCCCAACTCTCGTTGTGAATAATTTGATTAACAAGTTATATATGGTGATCAAACATACATAACACAAATGAGCACTAATTGAAATTAAATCATATAAGTAAAACAGAAATGCAGTTCTTAAGTAATTCCTCATTGCAATTCTCTTACAAAGACTTAGCCGAGATACATATTTAAAGAGCAATAAAAGAAAGTCAATTGCAGCAATAGAAAAAGTATATAGAGAAGAAAGTGAAGAGATAAAACTCTTTTACAAGTCCTCTAGCACTTGCTTGGATATAATTGATCTTTTCTTCTTGCTTCCTGACTTTTTCTTCATAAACAGCACTTAGACTTTCTGTAATTGAAGATATATCCCGTTGCTGACTGATTCAGTGTATATATAGGCCTTTTGAGGTAGCTATAGATGACTAAAATTCAGTTATAATTGGAAAGGCACCCTTTAACATGAAGAGTCACAACTCTATGCAGATGCAGCAACTTTATGGGTATTTTCGTCCATCAAAATGACCTTATCTCTAGAAAGTTTCTTCATGAAAGTTGTAGATAATTCTGTTATCTTTCCAACGCAACTTGAATCACCTCATTTAGATGTCTGTGAAGAGAGTTATGGCCAGAATACAAAAACTCCTCAAAGCTGGAAAGTTGCAACTCTTGGAATTGGCATTACTGTGAATAGTTGGCATATCTTGATGAAACGGCAGCTTTTGATCAATGATTTCCAAGTCCATTCCATGTACAATTAAAGCCTAAAAACATATAAAACACACACAAACTTAATAAAAAATCAAATTAAATAGTATCTAAATATCCTAAATAACTATGCATATTTACATTATATCAATGCCACTATTCTCATCATTTTGCATTTTGTTATTTCAATATAGATTAATGAAACAAAAAGTAGTGGTGGGCATGAAAATTTCACTTTAATTTTGAGAACGTTTTTGGTCTTAAAAATATTCCCACTCTTGCTTTTTGATAGTACAAATAAACCGTTTATGTTTGAGATTGTGACCTGACGAAGGGAATTAAAAAAAAAAAAAAGCTGAGATTTTTTTTCGTTTTTGAGAAAAGAATTAAAGGCCAACTGAATTCTACTCTTCTCGTTTTTCTAACGTTGTGAACGTACAAGTAAAAGAGAAGACTAAGCACTATCGTTTTTCTCTTTGGAAGAGATAACAGGCATCTATTCAAGTGCTAGCACATTTCAATCCTCCCCTTAATTCCTAGTGTGTGTGAACGGAGAGGGGACTGCCATTAGCATCCTATAGTCATTTCGAGTTGACAAAAGTATTCCGTTAGAGTATCCAGATATCTCAAGGATTCCATAGGGAGGAGGCTGCAGCAATCCAGAGGTGAAAGCTCGCTACAAGGGTAATCTCTAATCTTCCCTATTCTTAATTGTATTATCAAAACATGATCTAGGAGGGTTTCCCTGTTAGATTTTAAATTCCGCTGCATTCTATACTTGCTCTGTACGTAATGGTTGCATCTATTACATGCGGGAAACTCAACAGTGCCACCCCGTCGCCGCTGCTCATTGCCGTGCCAACTCCACCTCCGCCGCCGTCCGGTCTCTGCGAGAATTAGAGGTAAGTTTCTTTTGTTGTTGTTAATTTGACTTAAATTATTTTAGGGTTTTATTTAGATTAGAAATTTGACTTCAATTCCTTCTAAATTTTGCTTAGCTTAGCTGTATTGTATTTCTTGAAATCAAATTGAACGGAATATAGTAGATTGGTTTGATAATTGAACTGAATTTTGCTAAACAATTGAGTAATTTTGTTTATAAGTTGAAAGAAGGTTATGCAAGCTAGGTGTTTGATTAAATGTTTGAATGAAAAATGACATTAAAATTCATATTTTCATTTTAGGTTTATATGCTGGGAATTAAAATAGCTTATAAAAGAATTGTTCAATTAATAAGGTTATGAATTGATATGTTTATGAACTAATGGAAAGTTGAAGTTCTCGATGAGTTAAATATAATATGAAAAATTGTAGGACTTGTTTAGAAATGATAAACAAGAGAATTAAGAAGAAGTTTAGCATTTTAGTTGTAGCTTTATAAGTGTCTTACAAGTATGAGGAGAGGATTGTGCAAAATCTATAATGATTAGGAATTTAAACTCAACAATATGTGGCTGTCCTGTTTTTGTTGCGGACTCGCCGTCTCACTTTCGGTGAAAAAACGACACACTTAATGAGAGAATTAAGCAAAACATCGAAAAGGAATGTTAATCCTTAGTATGTCTACTATAGATCTGGAAAGTTGCATAATTTTTAAACAGAAATTGAAAGATAATTGGTATTTAGTCCAAAATGGTAATGCTGCCCCTACAGCAGTAAAATGTGAAGTTAAAAAATGTATTAAAAGTTGAAGCTGACTTCAAATAATGTGAGCTTGTAAAATATAATCACATTATATGTCTAGTTCAATCAAAACCAATAATAATTCAATTTGGTTGGAAATTGAGAAAGTTATTAGACAATAAGCATGTCATGGTCAAGTCAAGTGAAACTGAGAATTTAATACAATATGAATAGAAATCATTTAAGTCCATAGCATGTAAAGTGTATTTATAATAAGAATAACTAAATAAAGAATAAGCAAATTTAAGTTGTGACTATAAATTTAGCCAGGATTTGGGCCCCACAAGGACAATTTTCTGGCTCCGTCACTGGTTGGAGATAAATAAAATTTTGGTTAATAGATATGTATATATGTGGATGAGTTAGAGAATAATATCATAAGGAAAAAGGAAGGGATTATTGAT
>CATIWJ010048473.1:0-18534 GCA_949640765.1 Croton laevigatus | reverse complement strand
GGCTTTATAATATATATTATTTTAGTTAGCATTTAGCACACCACAAATAAAACAATCACACCCATGAACTTACCTGTTTGTAGAGCAAATCCAAATCACCCCTGACCTAACTGACCCTGGGCACCAGCTTGATTATCGCCTATGGAAGTACGAATAACACAATCGGCTAATCAATTTACAATACCAACTAATGACGAATGATATGTATGCATGACGTGTATGTCACATAATCAATTATTATCAACTCATATCGTCCAAGAATTGTGTAAAATAAATCAATGCAATAAATACTTAACACAAATAATTCTAATTCCAATGTCAAACTATTTCAACCGAATAATTAAAACAATATATATACACCCTTAACTTATAATTAGATTCACTAGAATCTCAAGAAATTATTTAATTAAACCAAATTCCTAACCGCTAATATCCAAAACAAAACATTGCACTAAATGACATTTAGAACAATAACACTAATAGTCAATAAATAAATTGACCTCGATAGAGAATTATTTAAATTAAACAGTTCAATAACTTGCTTTAATGTCGTTGATAGCTACACCAATAATTTATCCGCAACCGACAATTATTAAAATTGAATTCGCTCCCTATTAACGTCAAACCAAATCCGAGCACTAATCTCAAATCAACGACGTACAATTCATTCAATATCCACATCAACCATAAATTTATTTAAACATTTGACAATTTAAATGTTCAATTGATTAAATACCCAATTAATTAAATGTAGCATTTTAAATATAAAATTTCAGTAATTTCAACATTTATTCAACCACCAATTTAAACTCCAGCAATTAAAAACAATTTCATAAGCATCAACTATAATTCCAGGGACCTAGACCTAAGGCAGCAGGAATTTTAAGGACCAAACTTGAGTTAAAATACACTCCCAGCAGCATTTTTAATTAACAAATTACTCAAATGGCACCTAAAGTTTACCTCTGCTCACAAACAGCCCTTAACCGAACCTGCTCTCCAAGCCGCGCCGTCCAACCAGCACTCACCAGCTCAGCCCGAGCCTCCTGCACGCCGGCCAGCCCCCTTCCAGCCGTGGGTCCCGCCTTGCATCAGCCTTCACCTTCTTCTTCCCTTCCTTTGCTGCCGCCTGGTTCCAACACCAACACTCAATCAACAAAACCACCGTTCCTCTACTCTCTCTTCTCTACAGAGAACCCCAAAAACCACTAACCCAACTACTTAAAATTTTCTTTTATTTTATTTTTTTTCCTCTTCCCTATTCTATGGAAAACTGTTCCCTCTTTTTTCCTTTTCAATCAAAACCTAAGCCTATACCCTTATTCCTAAAATAACCCACCGAAAAACTAATATAAACCTATTATAAAAATTATAATTAATAAATATATTTATATTTATTATATATTGATATCATTATTTTATTATTATTGTTATTATTACTACTACTATTACTACTACTACTTCTACTAGTATTATTTCTGTCACAATTGTTATAAAATTTATATATACCACTATCGTTTATTATATTACTATTGTCTCAAATATTCACAAAAGGACTTAAAATATTCAAAATACCCTTTCGACTATAGTCATAAATTACCGAAAAATTCAGAATCTCACACAAGACCTTCTAAATAGGGCAAAAAAGTATATGAGTATGAAAATCCAAAGAAGGATATCCAAGGCCACGGGAGCCAGAGAAGATGATTCTGACTTGAGAGAGAGGTTACAGGGATTGATGGAGAGGTATAAAAGATAGAGCAAGGTCTCCTTGAGGTCATGGAAGAGGGGCCCAAGGTAGAGGAAGCTATCATGATAATAGCAAGAGCAACTATCATAGTAAAGGAAGGGGAAGCTATAGTGATGGTAATATAAAAGGAGCCCTTCCAAAATTTTAATGGCTATTAAAAGAGGGTCAGGAGGATTAAGCTTTGTGCACGGTCAAGAATGTAGTCTTTACTGTGTCTACCACAAGTTAAGAGGCTATAATACGGATGAGAGCAAAACCTAGAGGGTGGAAATAGAGAAAATGGCCCAGAATGGAGATCTCAAGAACTTTATGGACTCTTATAAAGGGCAGAAAAGTGGAGCAGGTGGTAGTTCCGCTGATAGGCAACTAGGATATGAAGGGGCTAGTGAAGAAGATAAGGATAGAGGAGATGGAGGTTGAAGAGAGCCCTAACACACCATCCATATGATCCTCTCAATGAAGGTAGAAGATAAAGACTCCCAAGTTAATAAGAGGTTGGTAAAGGAAGTGTTCCTGACTCAGGAGGTTGGTTCCCTATTGGATTCATGACCTTATTCTCTGTTGAGGATGGATGTGATGAGAGAAAAATCAGCTACTCCCACAATGATGCTTTGGTCATTGAGGCAATGATCGCTAACTTTAGGGTGAAAAGGATGCTAATTGATAATGGGAGTGCTGTTAACATCCTCACCTTGGAAGCTTTTACCTAGCTCAAGATTAAAAAGAGCAAGCCGAAAAGAGTAAAGACCTTAAAGTGGAGATATCTAGGAAGCTTATTGAGACATTAGGCATTATAAAACTGGCCGTAAACTTAGGCAAGGAGGAGCATGTCGCTTATACAAAGCATATATCCTAATCATTAACACCTCATTGCCATCATAGGGCAACTTTTGTTAAGTAAGGTAGGAGCTCTGACCTTAATTAGATACCTAACTTTGAAATGCCTATCTTTTACAGGGATTGTCGTGGTCAAGGGATTCTAAAAGACAGCTAAAGAATCATACTATATGGCCATGAGGGGAGTTTAAATAGTAAATTTGATTGAAATTGCAGAAGCCTATGTAGCTTCCCCAAAAGAGTTAGAAATAATAGGCATTCTCCTTCCACATGGTGACATCATAACAATTGATGAAGGGTAGGTCATAATTATTGATGACGGTGAAGGCACCAACTCTAATGTTGTAGAAAAGCGACCTTCTCAATAATGATAAAGGAAATAAGACGAATGTTATGCCACACTTATATTTATGACCACTAATTTTAATTATGAATTTTGAGATGATAAAATTAATGTCGAGATTTTGCTTATGCTTAGCTCTTAATTAATTATTAATGTTTGCTCTTCTTAGTAAAAAATTCAACGCCTTACATAAAGCAACCCGTTCCTCATTTGTTTGGGCCAGGTGGTGGCTCGCCTCACACAAGCAATCTGCTCATTGTATGCCTAGGCATGATCAAATTCAATACCTCACATGAGCGACATGTTCTTTATATGCTTAGGCTAAAATTTATGCCTCGGATGACAGACTCTGATCCTCATCTACTTGGGTCAAATAGTGGTTCGCCTCACACAAGCGACCCGCCCTTTGTATGCTTGGGCATGATCAAATTCAACACCTCATATGAGTGACCTGCTCTTCATGTGCTTGGGCCAAAATTTATGCTTCGAATAAAGGACTTTGTTCCTCATTTGCTTGGACCAAGTCATGGTTCATCTTACATAAGTGACCTACTCCTTATGTGCATGTGCATGGTCAAATTTAATGCCTCATATGAGCAACTCGCTCCTCATGTGCTTAGGATAAGATTTATGCCTCAGATGATAAACTCTGATCCTCATTTGCTTGGGCCAGGTGGTGGTTCGCCTCACACAAACGACATGCTCTTTGCGTGCCTGTGCATGATCAAAAGCGATCTGCTTCTCCTGTGCTTGGGCCAAAATTTATATCTCAAATGACAAATTTTGATCCTTATTTGCTTGGGAAGGTGGTGGTTCGCCTCACACAAGCGACTTGCTTCTTATGTGTCTATGCATGATCAAATTCAACGACTCACATAAGGGGCCTGCTCTTCATGTGCTTAGGCTAGATGGTTGTTTACCTCACACAAGCGACCTGCTCCTTGTGTGTCTGAGCATGATCAATTCAGCGCCTCACATGAGCGACCCTCTCCTCATGTGCTTGGGCCAAAGGAATTCTCTCACAACAATGATCTACTTATCATGGATAAAGCCACTACTTAATGGTACGTATGGATAATGTAAGTAGAATTCTCTAAGTTTGGATAAAAATATATGTATGAAAATAGGCGACCTCAAGATCGCCACAGAAAATCAATTTTATTGCATATGTTACGGATTAGTTAATTTTTTCCAATTATATTTCATGATTATAATGGAATTATACAAGGTATAGAAGTCACTTCAAATTATAAGAGGTGACATCCACTATGTAACAATATCAATATTCTTGCAAAATAATCCAGAAATATAAAATTCTTTTTATTTATATGTCTAAATAAAGTTTTTTACAATACTTGAAAGTTGACCTTAAGGTCGCCACAAAAATTCTTACATTAAAACATGAAACTAGTTAACTATATTTACATCTTTGTTCGGAGCTTCTGGAGGAGGGCCTAGAGGTCGACCTTCACCTGCACGGGTGACCTCCCTTGTAGGTTGAAGGTTCTCTTGGACTTCAGTTGTAGGGGAGGAGATTCGTGTTACCCTAGTCAGAAGATGCTCTCTATCTCCTTTACGAATCTCACCTTCATTCCCATCTGCTTTTCCTTCTGTCTTACCTCTTTTCTCTTCTCCTTTATCACTTCCAGATTCCCTGCGCCTAGATTGGGCAGTGACCTCAATGTTAGCTTGCTCTAGAGAAGCAAAGGTCATCACCAAGATGAACGAAAGATTGGTAAGCTCATGAGTTATAAGGAGGTTCATGGCCTTTTAATAAATTTGTTGATGAAGCTCACCTAGTAGGCCGACCAACATTTGGCTCGTTATATTTTTTGCCTCATCTCCTTCTATCTCATCTCTTTCCTTTTCTCCTTCGTCACTTCTAGACTTTTTGCGCCTAGATGGGGTAGTGACCTTAGTGTCAGCTTGCTCTAGAAAAGCAAGGTTCATCACCAAAATGAACGAAAGGTTGGCAAGCTCATGAGTTATGAGGAGGTTCATGGCCTTTTAATAAATTTGTTAAAGAAGCTCGCCTAGTAGGCTGACCAACATTTGGCTTGCTATATTTTTTTTCTTTATTTATTTGGTTCGAGAGTGAGGTAACCTCCTCTTTGAGAGTGTCTTTTAGCTTAGCGACCTCCTTACTATAATCTTTCCTAAGCCCCTCGAACTAGGACCTCAATTCCTCTTGCTCTATTTGGGCTCTTTCCAGCACCCTCTTTAATTTGCTTGCCTATCTCTTCTTGGACAAGTATTTATACTGGCAAGTCTTAATTTGATCTTTGGTGGTATGCAACTATGCCCTAGTTTGGTTATAGCTACTTTCAACCAGAGCAATTTGGAGGTATGACTCTTCCTCCATAACTTTTTTCTCTCCTCCAGTTTACTCTTTGCCATCACCAATTTTTCAATTTTCAACCATGGTTTTGGTATCCCATCTCTAACTCTAGAGCTTGCTCCCGAATACTAAGAACTTAAAGCCATCCACGATTAAGAAAGACAATAAGAATGTTAGTAAATATATGTTGCTATTTATAATAAGAGGTCGCTATGCATAATTTATGTTATGCATTGGACAATGTCGCTACATAAATAGGTTCAAGAATACTCACCATCATACTCTACTTTACTATGTTGTCAGCTATAGTAGGGGCGGACTTTTTTTTCTATTATCCTTGTCAGCAGGAAACTCCATTCTTTTCACCATATGCTGGCGTATATGGAGGGTGCAACAGTGACGTATTTTCCCCATAATAATATTGTGAAAATGCATTGAAATTGCTAACGGTGGTCATTTCTTCAACGCTGAAGGCAGCAACGTCTCAATCATACCATTACCTAGAAGCTTATGAATAAGATGTTTAAAAAGCATATTAGGAGGAATGTTGACGTATATATAGATGACATGATAGTAAAGAGTATGTCGGTTGAGGAGCAGCATTTTATGGTCTTATCGTATTATTATAAGGAAACCAATATGGGAAATTCTATTTTCTTTGGCTTATAGATGTGAGGCCATTATTTCTTTGGTGCTAGGAATGTCCAGTTACAAGGTGGCAACTTACGAGATAATTGAAAATGAAGAGAACCTAAGGCTGGCATTGGACTTCGCTGAAGAGTATAGAGAAGATGTACAAGTGAAGATAGCGGCTTACCAACAAAGGCTGGCCAAATACCATAATCAACGGGTGAAAATCAAGAATATTGAGAAAGGCCACATGGTATGAATAAGGGCGAACGTCACCAAAAGTAATGCAGGTGTACGAAAACTAGCCCCAACTGGGATGGACCTTTTAAGGTAGTCAAGAAAATAGGATCAACTACTTTCAAGTTGGCTAAAAAGGATGGTAGGAGCTCACCAAAATGTAAAATGCACATTATTCTCCTATTTTAGAGTATTTTAAAGAGCTCTGTTCTAGAATATTCTCTGCGTTGGCTTTAAGAAAAAAAACTAACTGTTGGCCTTTTAGCAACTAAGAGGGGATGAATTAGTTAGAAGATTAAAACTTGGTTAAGGTAGAATTTGGTGGATGACAGAAATTTAAAAGACAAGGGAATTTTATAGTGATTCGGATTCAATCTCAATCCTACATCCTCTTTTCCAATTCCCATAAGAATTGGGTTTTAATAATCTTAACAAAAGATTACAAAGGAGGTTTTCTAAGCTAATCTCAAATTTAGTATTTTTAGGCTCACACTTAAACCTTATTAGAAAATAATTAGAGTTTCTAGCTCACTCTAAAACTCACAACAACACTAAATGTTGAGTTTAATGCAAACTCAACTGACAACACTCAATAAATTGATTAAAAGAATTGAATGAAGATGAAATGAATAGAGGTTGAAAATATTGAAAGCTCAAGTATTCATTCACCTCTTAATTGTTGTAGGAGGGTGTATTTATACTCAATTTGAAGAAACTAGTCGTTGCTCCTTTGACTGGTGTTTTATGCGAGATGTAGGATAACGTGCGAGACTACACACTAACACTTCACAATGATCTTGTAACGGATACTTGTTGACGTTATTCTACATTTAATGCACTAGCCGTTGGAGCTGATAACGGACATGTCTTGTGTGAGATCCATATGTTGCATGTGAGACATGATCATTGAAGTTATAACAACTAAGTTAAGTATATTTAGCAAGAGAGACAATCTCTACTGGACTGAGTGGTCTTTGTGTCTCATGCAAGACTACTTGGTCGCGTGAAAGACCCAATGCTAGAATTTTCTTTATTTTTTAATAATGCGCAAGAAGTTCCCTATTGGACTGATTGTTTTTCTATCTTGTGCGAGATGTACCCATCTCGTGTAAGACGTTAGTGCTATTTCTGAACTTCATTTTTTTTTTTTTGCAAGTTTAAGTATTCATCTTTGCTTATTTTTGTGTTCATACTTACTGGAACAACATTTAAACACTCGAAACAATATTAGTAAATTACAATTTTAAGTAAATTTGTTAAATATTCAAAACTTAGAGATTTTGGCATTCCGAGCAAAATAATCTCCCTTTTTGATATTTTGACAAATCACTTGAGTTGTGATTGACAAAATAATAGTACAAAGTGTATAAGTTACAATGCATGATCATAATTATGAAATATATCAAGTTAATGCTCGATTGTGTCAATTTGCTTAATACTTTCCTTCAATTTATGCAAGGTTTTCTCAATTAGTTTTTGAAATTGTGTTTTAAAATTTTAAATTTGAAACTTATAAATCATCAACAACTCATAGTTTTCTCCCTCTTTTGGTAAAAATATCAAAAAGATAGAAATTAACTAAATGATACTTTCATTGATAAAAAGAAAGGAGTACAAAGTAAAATAGAAATTAAAAACAATGAAAACACAATTAAAGCAATGAAAAACAACAATAAAATAAAAAAAAGATTTAATCATGTTGAGACTCCCAAATGATGATTGCCCGACTGGAAGAAGCTTTTCCTTTTAGTTGAAATTCAAAATGATCTTAAGAAGAAGAGGAGTTAGATAAGGTATCATTATTAGATGAAGAGGGTAAAGAGCAAGTGATGCCTAAGTGAGCTCATATTTTCTCCATCTGAGAATTTTATTAAGTATTTTACAGTCTTTAGATCGAGACAAAGAAGAGGGTGGGAAGGCTTTAGGGCATTTTGAAGCTCTTCGAGAAGGTGAAAGAGGAACCCTTTGACTAGTTGAAGGATTATTGCCTTGATAGGCATAAGTCCCACTTTTGATGATCTTATTATCTTGGATGAGGTAGTATATGGTAAATTTTTTGTTTTAGGGGGATTTCCTCATCTTTTTCAAGAAAATATTGATGATAACCGTCATCAATATTGACAACATAGGCGGTAAGATAAGAAAGAAGAGCAGAAATAGTGGGGCTTTTGGCGATTGATTATTATCTTTCTAAGAGAAGGTCCACAAAAATAGTCACTCCACAATAAAGGTTTCCTTGATTGCATAATAGAAGAGAAACAAATCTTTTTGGGATACTTTGTTTAGTCCCTTCATAGATAAGATGGTGTTATAAATGACTTAATGAAGGAACCAAATAGTCAAGGTCTTTAAATAGGTGACCTTGGAGTGTTTGGGGTTATAAACTTAGTCAATCGAGACGGTTTGCTAAGTAGAAGTGGCTTGATCCAAGGTGAGGTCTCTAAATTCAGTTAGGTTACCGATAGAGAGTTGGAAAATTTCGACTAATCTTGCTCTAGCTAAAGTGTGGAATAGCCTAAAAAGGTAGAAAGAGATTGAGGTAATTTGTTTAGTGGGATAATCTTTCTTATCTCGCTTATAGGACGGTTGTAAAGAGGCCAAAATTTCATAAGTGAGGGCTTTATAACTCTCACAGATGATGGTAGAAAGGTGAAGAAGAGATGATTTTTAAAGAAGGATATTTACTTCATCTTTAATTTCAAATGGGTTTAGAGTGTCTTCACCAATGGATCTTATGTTATTGATCTTTTTTTTTGTATTGATTTTTTGAAGATCTTATATTGATTGAAGGTGAGAGAATTGTGAACATGATTTGAAAGAATTCTTGGAATAGGTTAAGGGTTGTTAAGATTGGATCTTCTTTATCTTAGCATCTTGGTAGAAAAAGACATGAAGGACTTTAAGAAAAAGATGAAGATTTTGAAAGAATTTTGCTTGAAATCTTGAAATATTTGGAGGAGAGAGTTTGTAAAGTGTTCTGAGAATGAAAAGACGGAGTATTTATAGCAAAAGGACTCAAAATAGTCATTTCAATCAAATTTTGGGAACTTAAATCTGATTTTAATTTGGATTTCTAACTGTTGAAGGATTTGAGGTACATCGCATGTAAGACAGGAGTATCGTGCGAGACTCCTAACCAGATATTTAACAGCTAGTTCTTTAAAACTACAATTTTGAAAATTGTAACATTAAAGTGTGCCACGTCACTAATGACTAATTTTTGAAAAATATCTCGCGCGAGATGTACAGGTCTCATGGGATCTTTGAAAATATAGGTTTTCAGCAATCAGGTAGCGCACAAGAGAGCATATGTCTCGAGTGAGACAAAGGCTGAAAATTATAAGTCAAAAATTGAAGAGAGGTAGTGCGCACGGCGTTACTATCTCGTGCGCTACATTCACAAACATGAATTTTCAAAAGACTTTGGGGGAATCTTAAGGCATTTTAGCACAACAATTGAACATTTATGCATTAATATCATGTTATATGTATGATCAGACCACATATACAAAAAAATTAGAAGAT
Organism: Croton laevigatus; assembly: GCA_949640765.1. Classification (NCBI taxonomy): domain Eukaryota; kingdom Viridiplantae; phylum Streptophyta; class Magnoliopsida; order Malpighiales; family Euphorbiaceae; genus Croton; species Croton laevigatus. The sequence goes on along the minus strand of CATIWJ010048473.1, from coordinate 8,874 downwards.
AGAGTTTATAGAGAGGTACCATTTCATTTTAAGCTTTACAATGATGGAGTTTAACTTTTCTTCATTTAGTGGAGACATCCAAAAGTTGATTCTCCATCTCCATAAGCTCCAATGCTATATCACCATTTTGCACATGATCTCTTATGAAATGATGCTTAATGTCTATATGTTTAGTTTTAGAATGATTTATGGGATTTCTAGGTATATTAATGGCACCAATTTTATCACATCTAATGGTATATAGTCTTGATCTATGCCAAAGTCATGCAATTATTGTTTAATCCACAAGATTTGAGCACAACAAATACTAGCGGCTATATATTCCGCTTTCGTGGTAGAAAGAGCCACGGATACTTGCTTTTTGCTAAACTATGAGACTAAGCATTCACTTAGGAAGTTGCATGTTACGAAGGTACTTTTTCTATCTAAAAGGCTACCGGTATTATCCATATCAAAATAGCCAACTATGTCAATGCATGAATTCATAGTATACCATAATCCTAAATACAATATATCATATAGATATTTCAAAATTCTTTTCATGGCATACAAATGAGATTCTTTAGTACATGCTTGAAATCTAGCACATAAATATACACTAAACATGGTATCGCATCTAAAGGCAATTAAATAAAGAAGGGATTTGATCATACCTCGATATAGCTTTTCGTTAATAGCTATACCCCACTTATCTTTGTCAAGTTTAGTTGAAGCATTCTTAAAAGACATGCAACTCTTGGAGCCTTTCATTCTAAACTTTTTGAGAAGCTCCTTTGTGTACTTTTCTTAGTTGATGAAGATGCACTCTTTGGTTTGCTTAATTTGTAAACAAAAAAAGAATTTAAGCTCTCTCATGAGACTCATCTTAAATTCATTAGTCATTTGCTTACTAAATGCTTCACACAAAGAGTAGTTAGTGGCATCAAATATTATATCATCAACATAAATTTGTACAACAAGCAAATCATGATTATGTTTATGCATACAAAGTTTGGTGTCAATTTTTCCTTTTTCAAAATTATTTTGAAGAAGAAAAGTACTAAGTCTTTCATACCAATCTCTTAAAGGTTGCTTAAGACCATATAGTACCTTATTAAGTTTACAAACATAATTTCGGAATTGGTGATATTCATAATTGGAAGGTTGTTCAACATACGCCTTTTCCTCAATAAAACTATTTAAGAAAGCACTTTTGACATCCATTTGATAAAGTTTAAAATTCATGTGACATGCAAATGCAAGTAATATCCTAATGGCTTTTAATCTAGCAACATGGGTAAAAGTCTCATAATAGTTTATGCCCTCTTCTTACTTGTAGCATTTAGTAACTAATCTAGCCCTATTTCTAGTAAAGGTACATTTCTCATCAAGTTTATTTCTAAACACCCATTTGGTACCAATAATACAATGACTAGAAGGTTTTACAACTAGCTTCCAAATCTTATTTCTCTCAAATTGATTAAGTTTTTCTTGCATAGCAAGAACCTAACTTTCATCAACTAAGGTCTCATTTTGGTGAAATTTAGAACATTCTCCTACCTCATCTTGATTATTCTCCTTCTTAAAATAAGATCTACGGTAAAGTCTCTCAAGGGTTTTTAGTTGATTTTAGGTGAGATTTTGTGAGTTTAGTGAGAGAAAAAACTAAGATTCAAGAGAGATATTATTCTTAATAAAGTTTCTCTTTGATTTACCATTAGACATCTTACGTTTCAAGTATGTTTTGGGTATCTCTTAGGATTTTAAGTTAAACTCATTTGTTAAAAACTTGAATGAAGTTTGGAGGAAGCTTGCTTAGTGTGGATGTAAGATCGATTTTACATTAGAGCCCCATTTAAGGGCTAAGTAATTCTTTAAACTCCTGTTTTTCCTTTCTTTCTTTGTATTTTGGGAATTTTTAGGGACATCTTGAAGGGTTTAAGTCTCTAATTTCAAATCTTTCTTTAAAAAGGGCAAGAGGCTTCATTAAAGAAGTACCATCCATGGTTTCTAAAATGTCGTAAGGCAGTCTGAAGTGCTATGGCGACACTTCCCTCATAAAGCTTATGTAAACTTAGAACTATCGTCGAAATTGAGATTAGTGTCGTGGCGGCAATCCCATATGCCATGGCAGTGCTATTCTTCATTCCAGCAATTTTTTTTTTATTAGAAAATATAATTTTTGCCTTTATAAACCCTTCAAGTAAGTTACTTGATGATAAAATAAGTTTTTATGATATCAAAGATCAAGTTTGAATGTTTGGATGCTTAGATCTTAAGAGATCTCCTTAGATTTGTTAATTTTTATTTAGGTTTTACATTAAATTTGATGAATGTAACATTTAGAATTAATATTTTGAGATTTTATTGATCGTTAATTAATAAAATGCTTGATTTGACATGTTATGAGGTATGGATGAATGACTTATTTGAGTGAATGGCATAGATGGATAAATGTGCATGTTAGATGCATGAATCTAGGATTTTTGGATGATATGTATATGGTTATGCATGATTAAGAGTATGCTAGGGGAATTGGCATGATTTAGGAGGGTAGTTGGGGAACTCTTGGGACAATTTCAAAACGTTAAAATGTACTCGGGATTAAATTGTAACTTTACTTCCAAGACGTAACTTATTCCCTACTTTAGTCTTAGGTTCGGACTTTGCCTTTCCACTAAAAAATGGAGTTAATTGGAATTTTGAAAAGAAATTAAAATTTATTCCCAAAGGGTGGCGACTTTAAAATGGTTTATAAGACTGACTAGTTTGACATTATTCATCTAAGTGTTTTATCACCAGTTTCACAAATACAAAAATCCAAAGTTTGAAAATTGGTATGAAATCAACCATTCAAAAGCTAACAACAATTTTTAAATTGGCGACTCCGCTAGGAATTTTGTCCTTAAAGAATCTTTGGTTTTTAATAAATCCAGTTTGGGCTGTAATTAGGAATTAACTTAAATAACTTAATCATATTTTCTTTATAAATTTCAAATTGAATAAAATAAATCAATGCCACTTTGGGAAATCATTAATTGCTTTTTTGATTCATAGCTTTCCTTATCAACTGTTTTAGGATTTGCATTCATACTTCAGCATCTTCTGTGTTCTACCCAATTCACCCATCGGTAAGGTTATTAGTGCGACTGGTAGTTCCTTTCCAGTTTATTAGATCCAATTGCTAGAGTATTAATAATGCTTGCCACATATAAGTCCTGTACCATTTGGTATATAAAAGGTCAATCCTTAAAAAATCGAAGCCTCACTTATGGAATCCAAGTCTGTCAAACCAGACTTAACCAACATATAGTCAACCATAACTACTTTCACTTGGGAAATCACCTTTTTCTATGTGCTATTATCTGTGAGTACTATTATGTTCCATCAATCTCAAAATCCTCACCTGACCGTTGAGATTAGACCCAAAATCCTAAAAACATATGTCTGAATTCGACCAACTGAATCATGGATAGGAGAACAAGGTTGGAAGGATAAGCATTTCCTACCTCTCACCCCATATTTGATTTTTTATGCTCTATGTACATGCATTATGTAACGTGTTGTATTTTTCGGCCATACACCTAAGGTCGATTATTGTCATGGCATATTAGTCTCAACTACATAAAAGGATTATGACTTGGAATAGTTTATCCTACAAATGCAAACTAAGTTGGAACAATACATTTATTCAGTCTTTTGAGGGCAGTCGTGAAATATAATCATATTTGTAACAAAAAAAAATGAAAATAAATGTCCTGCTTGAGGTTATCAGCTTCTCAAGGCAAAAAGTAAAGTCAAATGAGAGAAAATAATTAATCAAAAAATCTAAAATGGTCGGTGAATAACAAAATACTACGTAAATGTGTTAATCCAAATTATTTTGCCTACTAGTGATAAACTATGGGAAATTTGCATTCTCGTACAAAAGTTCACAACTTAGAGAAAATTGTGAAGAGGACGACACAACCCATGGAGATTCGCACACCCTGTGGACTTAGCATGAAATTTGGGCAGAAATTTCCAAACCCCTGTGACAAATTTCACACCCTGTGGAAATTCAGGCATACAGCTCCACAATCTATATGGAAACTCGCATGACCTGTTGATTCAACATTAAGATTTAGGCAAAAATTCTCACAGCCTTTGTGGAAGATTTTCATGCCCTTTGAAAATTCGGACGGACAGTTCCACGATCCCAGTGGAAATTTTCACGACCCGCGGATTTAGCACTAAATTCGGCTAGAAATTCTCACAACCCCTATGAAAGATTCTCATGATCCTATGGAAATTAGTGATGCAACTTATCAATCCTATAGAAATTAGTGATGCAACTTATCAAGATTCTTCCTCGTTTGGTTTGTTAGTTTTCGATTGTAAACCTCTTTTTGAATGATAGTAGAACAACTTAATGCATATTTGGCTATATGTCAGGCAATATTGTTGCCCATGTCTTAATAACTAAGGGTGCACTATTCATTTCTGGCCTAAGAGGGCGGTTTGATATACCCTACTCCTTTTATTGTTGATGTCTTGCCTACGTGATAAGTATCCTACTATTTTTGCAAAAAAAAAAAAAAAAAAGAAATAAATAGAAAATAATTTAAAAAGAATTGTAAAATTTAACAATAATTACCTAACATAAGTGATACAAACGCACGGAATATAATATATGTATATATATATATATATATTTTTTTTTTTTTTTGCAGAAAAAGATTTATATATAAAAACCTAGGTATCAAAGAAAGTATAATCAAAAGATAAAAAGAACAATTTTAAGGTCATAGTTGCAATTAAAAATAATTTTATGGGATTAACAAAACATGTGGACAGTGGGCCGATTGCAATTGAATTGCATTTCTTTGACTTTGACTAACAAACAAAACAAAAAAATAAAGGCCAAGAAAATTTCTTTACACGGTAGTTGACTTGGAAATTAAAACATCATTCCCTTCTCAAATCGGAATAGCTACTGCTATGTTGAAAAGAATAGAATAGCTACTGCTTATTTCCGCCATAGACTCAGTCTTCTTCTCTCCTTTCCTTTTCATTTCCATGAAAATGTCTTTCTTTATTGCTTTTCTGAAACGGTCTCCTTCATATTAGTACTCTTACAAATGTAAGATTTTCTTTTTCTTTGCTCTGAAACCCAATCATTAGAATCAGCTAGGTAGTTCAGAGAAGAAAATTTTTTTAATTTGGTGGGTTTGAATTTGAACTGGTAAAATCCCAGTTTGAAAAGGCTATAAATTTTTGTGTCAATTCAGGAAATCAACTTTTGATGTTTCTTTCTTTCTTGATTGAAAAACCTGAGCATAGTCATAGCAACAATTAGTTCTGTCTTGTTTCATGGGGAATTGCTGGGGTTCTCATTCTAAAGCTACTGCTAATACTAGTACACCTGCTACTACAGATCGTCTCAGTTCAGGTAAATTTTAAAACCATTTATGATTTGCAGTATGTTTGAGACTCTGATCTAAAATTTTCATAAATCCTTGTGTCGTTTTTGTTTTCTTGGTCTAAACATTGGTGGTTCTTCTTTGAATCTTTATATACTTTAATACAAATAGTATAATTACTATGTTGCAAGTTAAGTTGTGGTGGTTGTTTTTGTTTTCTTGGTCTAAACATTGGTGGTTCTTCTTTGAATCTTTATATACCTTAACACAATTAGTATAATTACTGTGTTGCAAGTTAAGTTGTGGTACTGCTTTTCAGTTTTACTATTTAATTTCTTATTAAGTTCTATAAATTTTAATGCTGGGTTGAATTTTTTTTTTTTGTTCAACTTCTTGTGTGTATAGGTTCATGTGTTTAGTCTCCTTTTATTTTCTAATTATCATGTTCATTCAAAGTTATACCTATTTTAACTTAAATTGTGTTGATTGAATTCTGAAATGACGGCAGGAATTTCTCAGACTACTAGCAACACTGTGTCGTCTCGGAGCAGCAACACAGTGTCTACTCGGAGCAGTAACACTGTGTCTTCTCAGGGCAGCAATGTCTCTGGTAATGGCCGGTTCGGCGATGGAAATGGTGCTGAGGCCCTTCCAAGTGGGCAGATCTTGCCCACCCCCAACTTGAGGATATTTACTTTTGCCGAACTAAAGGCTGCCACCAAGAATTTCAGACCTGATACTGTGCTAGGAGAGGGTGGTTTTGGAAAAGTCTACAAGGGTTGGCTTGATGAGAGGACTACAGGGAAGAGTGGAAGTGGAAATGTAATTGCTGTCAAAAAATTGAATTCTGAGAGCTTTCAAGGATTTGAGGAGTGGCAGGTAATTCAACTCAATTACAAAGTTTCTATTTCGATTCCCATTGCATTTATTAGTTTTTGGCAGTATGAAATGCAATTCATTTCTACCTTATTTTAAATTGTAGTTTTCTGTCTTTATGTATATGGGAGTTTAAGGATTCTGATAAGTTCAGTAACTTGTGAACTAAAAATGAAGCAAGTTTTCTCATTGTCCATTTGAATTGGCAAATGGGCTTAATTGGCTGCTTGAAAGCTGAACATCAGTGACCAAAATGATGCTACCTAAAGCATAGTGCTATGGTACCTATGGCTATAGAGCTTTGTTACTCCTCGCATGAGGTTGTCCTGATTTCACAACTGTCCATTTGGTTTTGCAGTCCGAAGTAAATTTCTTGGGAAGGCTTTCTCATCCTAACCTTGTAAGGCTAATCGGATACTGTTTGGAGGACAAAGAGCTTCTACTGGTTTATGAATTCATGCAAAAGGGGAGCCTTGAAAACCATCTATTTGGAAGTAAGATCTCGTAAATAATTTTGATTAAATTAATGGAGTCCTTTGCTGGAAAATGAACCTCACATTGAATAATAATAAAATCACAGTAGAACCTATAAATTATAATGTAATTGAGTCCCTTCAAGCTTTGTTTTTGATTGTGCATTCTAATGGTTGCAGGGGGTTCAACTGTTCAGCCACTTCCTTGGGAAATACGACTCAAAATTGCTATAGGAGCAGCAAGAGGCCTTGCTTTCTTACACACTTCTGACAAGCAAGTCATTTACAGAGATTTTAAGGCCTCAAACATACTGCTGGATGGGGTAGGGTTCTTTATGAAATACCTTATCATGCCTTGTTTATAAAAAACACAAAGCATACTAATTCCTTCGTACATAGCTGACACTGATTTATATCTTCCTGTATCCCCCCTGTCTCTCCTTTTTTCCGTTACGTCATGGAGCACTAGTAATATAATGTTATGCAATTAACTGATGATAGTGAAAATAAAATGTCATCTTAGCTACTTGAATTTTTCTTATTGCAGTCTTATACAGCCAAGATTTCTGATTTTGGTTTGGCGAAATTCGGGCCGTCAGCAAGTCAGTCGCATGTGACAACAAGGGTGATGGGCACATATGGCTATGCAGCCCCCGAGTATGTGGCAACAGGTAATGCTCCGCATCTCCTTCACTCTGAGAGACTAATAAATGATCTGGCTCAATCTTGAACCTTCTAAGCTACTTGAGCCAAATGGTACATTTGGGAATCTTTCAGTAATATAACTTCTGTGTTTCTTTTTGTAACAATACAGGGCATTTATATGTAAAAAGTGATGTCTATGGCTTTGGTGTTGTCCTAGTTGAGATGTTGACAGGCTTGCGAGCACTTGATACAAATCGTCCAAGTGGCAAACATAATCTAGCTGACTGGATCAAACCATTTTTATATGATAAAAGAAAGTTGAAGAGCATTATGGATTCTCGGTTAGAAGGCAAGTATCCTTCAAAAGCGGCGTTCCGGATTGCACAGCTTGCGATAAATTGCATGGAATCAGAACCAAAGAATCGGCCATCTATGAAAGAAGTTGTGGACGCACTAGTAAGGATTGAAGGAAGTAATGAGAGGACAACAGAGCCTAGAGTTCGATCAAATCGTTCTACAACTCACCCACACAACTCGCAATCTTTGCAATATCGTTCTCCTCTTCATCCGAGACAGGAGGCGCAACGAGCATATCAACAATCTCCACGAGTGAAATAAAATTGCTGCTAAGTAAGCATATATTCTTGAAACTATACTGATTGTTTGTGTATTAAAATGTTTGCCATTTTAATCATTATTGAGTTTGTACGGTTATTGTAATAGTGTAATTATTATATAGGAAAGCATAGTAAGCAGTATACTTATTTAGTCATTCATTTAAACTCCTCCAGAATTATAATTCACTGCAATTTTCGTTGCTTCAAAGTGTTTGTAAATATCACATTATGAAAATTTTTTGTGGGATAGATATGAGCACTAGATGTTTATGGTTGCATTCTAGTGGAAATGAAATCTTTTATATTTACAAATTCCTCATCATCTTGCGTCTCATGATCTAACTCATCTAGCACGTCTTCTGCTGTTTCTGCGTCTTTGCCAATTGCTCTATCATTTCCATAGATCAAATAAATTCTTCAAAATACCACAATCCCCTTCTGCTAAGTTGGGCAGCTCTAGGATGACTCTATTGGGAAAAAAAAGAAAAAAGAAATAAATAAAAGAACAGTCCACACCTTTTTCCCCACCTAACATCAATCAACAAAGCAAATCAATTTCTCAAAAACACAAAATTCGAACCCCAAACTCAAAAAAGAAGAAGTAGAAAAGCAGCAATAACAAGAATACAAAAACTTAAGAGCCAATTATGACAAAAATACAAGTCCAGGGATATTTCAAAAGAGGAAACTGAAACAGCATACAAATAGCATATTTCTATGATTGCACCACAAATGCAAGACCTGAATGAACACTCTAAATCCAGTCATAGTACTAAATAGCTTAGAGGAATTTGAGACAGAATTAATTCTGATATGGTTACAGTTCTCAGAAAAGCCCACCACATATCACATTTCAAGCTTGGAAACAGGATTCTATTCCCC
>CATIWJ010048398.1:0-13621 GCA_949640765.1 Croton laevigatus | reverse complement strand
GTGCATAGGAATCGGTCATGCCCAACTTGTCAATCACATCATGAAACACCTTACCTGACACTGCCTTCGTAAGAACATCTGCCAGTTGGTCTTCGGACTTCACATAAGGACAATAAATAATACCCTAATCAATCTTTTCTTTAATAAAATGTCTATCAACTTCCACATGTTTGGTACGATCATGCTGGACCAGATTCTGTGCAATTTCGATCGCAGCTTTATTGTCACAATAAAGACTCACTGGCTTAGTATGCTCTACTCTCAAATCTTCCAAAACACGTGAAATCCAAAGCATTTCACAGATTCCATGAGCCATTCCACGAAACTCTGCTTCAGCACTTGATCTAGCTACAACCTTTTGTTTCTTACTCCTCTAAGTTACAAGGTTTCCTTTTACAAACATAAAATAACCAAAAGTGGACTTTCTTGTTGTCTGATCTCCTGCCCAATCTGCATCTGTATATCATTCAACCTAGGAATTGTCATTTTTCGAAAAGAATAAACCCCTTCCTGGAGAACCCTTTAGGTACCTTAGGATTCTATAGACAGCATCCATATGTTCTTCACTTGGTTGATGCATAAACTGACTAACCACAGTCACTGCATACGATATATCTGGTCGAGTGTGAGACAAATAAATTAACCTACCAACTAATCGTTGATAGCACCCTACATCAGCTGGAATTTGATTTGAAAAAATTCCAAGCTTATGATTCATCTCCATAGGTGTTTCTGCAGGTTTACAATTGAGCATTCCAATTTCCGTTAGGAGATCCAACACATACTTCCTTTGAGAAAGAGCAATCCCTTAATTCGTTCTCACCACCTCAATTCCCAAAAAATACTTTAGCGGCCCTAGGTCCTTCATTTTAAATTCAGCCGCTAAGCATTCCTGTAGTAACTTCATTTCTCTGTGATCATTTCCCGTTACTACCATATCATCTACGTATACAATCAGGTCAGTGATCTTGCCTTCCTTATGTTTGACGAATAAAGTATAATATGCACCACTTTGTTTGTAGCCAAAGGTCTTCATCGTCGTAGAGAACCTTCCAAACCAAGCCTAAGGTGATTACTTTAAACCATACAGTGACTTTTTTAGTTTGCACACCTTGTTCTGTGTAGACAGATCAAGTTTCACCCCTGGTGGAACATCTATATACACCTCTTTTTCTAGTTCTCCATTAAAAAAAGCATTCTTCACATCAAACTGCCTCAGTGGCCACCCCCGATTTGCCGTAATGGAAATCAAAATTCGAACGGTGTCAAGCTATGCCACCGGAGCAAAAGTCTCCTAGTAGTCAACTCCATATCTCTGTGTATATCCTTTTGCAGCGAGTCTAGCTTTGTATCTATCAATGCTTCCATCCGCTTTAAGCTTCACAGTATGCACCCATCTACAGCCTACAGTTTTCTTTCCTTCTGGTAACAGAACAAGTTCCCATGTAGTATTCTTCTGCAAAGCTTCCATTTCCACATTCATTGTATCTTTCCACTTTGGGTCTTGTAATGCCTCTTACACATTACTAGGAATCGAAACACTAGACAATTGATTAATAACATATGCATATGATTCAGATAGACTATGACTAGAGACATAATTCTTTATAGGGTACTTGACATTTGTTTTCAAATTAGGTTCATATTGTTTCTTTGGCACACATTTGTTAGATCTATGAGGATATCTAGAGATGGAAATAACATATGCAAGTTCAGGATTATTAGGTTCAGAAGGTACCTGATTATTCTGAATTGATTCCTTAGTAGATGGTGTTAAAAGAGATAAATTTATATTACCCAGATCACCAAGATTTGTCAAAACTTCTTCAGGTAATGCCTCGGCTTTTACTCCCCCTGCTTCTAAACTTGCTTCAACGTTTTCAATTTCTCGGCCACCTGTAATAACCTCATATTTATCCAACAACATATTTCCTTCACTACAACCCTCCCCCTGAAGGGAAGATGTCAAATGTTCCCTATGGTAATAAGGTTCATGTTCCCTAAAAGTGACGTCCATATTAATGTGAAGTTTTTGTAGTTTCGGATCATAACACCGATATCCTTTTTGAGAATCTGAATACCTAACAAAGACACACTCCGTAGCATATGGATCTAACTTGTTCCGTAATTATTTTAGAACATGAACAAACACAATGCATCCAAAAATCCAAGGCTCAAGGTTTGGTAGATATGGAATTTGAAAGAATGAATTCAATTTTTGTTGGGGAGTTTGAAAGTCTAACACACGTGAAGAAGTACGATTTATAAGATACACAGCAGATTTAACTGCTTCTCCCCAATAAAACTGAGATACATTCATTCCAAAAAGAGAAGCACGAACAACTTCAAGGATTTGCCTATTTTTCCTCTCTGCCAAACCATTTTGTTGAGGAGTATATGTGTATGAGGTGTTGTGCCTAATTCCATATTGAGTTAAAAAATTCCGAAGTGAAACATCCATAAATTCCATAGCATTATCAGTTTGCCAAACTAAAATATTTGCCTGATATTGAGTATGAACCATATTTCTAAATTCATAAAAAGCATTACACACACCACTCTTATTTTTAAGCAATGCTATCCAGGTCATACGAGTGCATTCATCAATAAATGTGACAAAGAATTTTGCATGAGATAAAGAACAAATTTTTGCAGGACCCCATACATCCGAATGTATTACGGCAAAAGGTTCAGTACTCTTATTAAAACTAGGCACATAAGGAACATGATGGTTCTTTGCAAGTTCACACACATCACAATTAAAACTAGACTCATCACAATTCAAAAATAACTGAGGTTTCGATTTCCTAAGATAACCAAAAGACAAGTGACCTAGACGACGGTGCCATAACCAGACATTCTCTTGTGCTTTCGCCTTACTATCCATAAGATGCATTTGACTAAATTTTTGTCCTCCATCCATTGTTAAATCTAGGTAATACAACTTGCCTCGTTTAACACCATAACCAAGAGTTTTTTGAGTCAGAATATCCTGAAAGACGCAAAAAAGGGCCAAAAAGTTACAGTACAATTCAAGGAAGAAGTTATTTGACCAACAGATAAAAGATTACATGTAAGAGAAGGAACCACTAGAACAGAGTTTAGAGTAAGATCGTTGGACAAACAAATAAAACCTTCACCAATAACAGAACATTCACTACCATTCGCAGTAGACACAATAGAGTGAGAGGATGGGTTGAAAAACTGTAATTTATTTAAATCTCCAATCATATGATCAGATGCACCTGTATCAATTATCCAAGTGTTTGTCCTAGAAATAGCAAAAAACACATGTTTCTTACCCATATTACCTGAATGAGCAGCGTGAACTGTAACATCCCGAAAATTTTAAATATTGGTTAAAATTGAATGGGATTATTTAGAAATTAAAATTTGTTTTGAAGGTTATTATTGTCTAACGAAATTTCGTAAAATGAGGAAATACTAGAGGGTAATACTGTCATTTTTATTGTTAGATGTTTTAAATAAAAGTATTATTATTATTATTACTATTATTATTATTATTAACAAAAAAAAAGAAGAGGAATGAAAAACGGGAAGTACAAACAGGTGGGGGAAAGAAGAAAAGGAAGAGGAAAGAGAAAACTTATGCCGGCCGTCCCAGCGGCGCCTGCCACCGTGAAGACCTCCCTCCGACGAGTCCAGCGGTGGTGACGTGGTTGACAACCGACGTCGAAGACGGCCATACTCGCGGCTAGAAGTGGACTGGCACTATTCATAAAACTATTCACTCGAAACTTTAGAAGCATTTTCCGGCGGCTACGGTGGTTGGACGGCGAAAGTGACGACAGTTCCGAAATCCTCACGGGAAGAGCTTTTATTGATGTATGCTACACCGCCTGAAATTACGATTTCCAGCGATCGATGAAAAAGTCAAACGCCGGCTTCCGGCATAGATCCCGGCCCCTCCGGTGGTCGGACGGAGACTTTGAGACTTGATCTAGACTCCTCTCAACGAGAGCTTTCCGATGATGTAAGCCTTGTTGTCGATCTATAACCGAAACGAAAGTTGTGTACAAATTGCAAATCAGGTTTTCACATTTTCTAACCACTTCTAACGGTTTTCCATCGAGTTTGATTGTAAATTCTTAATCCTCACTTCTTTAGCTTTCATTTGGCATAGAGATTGCTTGAATCGGATACCGGAATTGAAATTTGTGTTTTCCGGTGACGGTCAGTTCGGTTTTTGGCAATTTCTGGCCAAACGGCATGTAGTCTGTTAGATTTGATCACATATTTGGAACCTAGACTTTAAGACGAATCTGGACATATATTTTGTGTAAAATTTGGATGCCATTTGCGATTTTCGGCTACTGGACGATGACTGGCTAGCGATCGGAATATTCTGTCGCCAATTTTTTGACAGTACTTATTCGGCATCGTTTCGTCACCCTGAACCTAAATATGAAATCCGTTTGACAAACCGGGATTACGAATTATCAGAATTTCAAATATTGCAAATGAAATTAATGAATTTATTAAATAATGACATTTATTTAAATTGAGATTTATATTAAAATTAATGGAATTTGAATATAAATAATCGATGACGTATTTTGAATAAATTGTCAACGTCAAGTAATTATTTAATTGAAAAATATTAAGATAAATGTAATGGTGAAAATTATAAGATAATAATTGGACAAATAGAAATAAAAATATAAAGTATAAACGAATGAGGGATTAACTTAATTGTGATTTGATCAACTAGACAGCATCGGGAAATAGTCAGAACATGGAAGTATAGGAAGAATGCGTTGCAGCGAGACGACATGACAGGTTTGATACTTTACTCATACTCACTTATATGCTATGATGCTTGAACTGCTATGTGATGTGGTGAATGCTTATTGTCTGTGATGTAAGTTGAATTGTGAATAATTGTGTTCTGTTTACGTTTATTTAAGTAAAGTATCCACTGAGCTTAAAGCTCAGTAAGTTTAGTGTTGCTAAACTTGCAGGTGTCAGAAGCAGAAGTCAAGAAAGAACCAGTAGTGCAAAGTGATATCAGAAGCTGAACAGGTCATAGTGTGTCATATACTGAAGAATTATAAAAGTGAATAATTACAAAATTGTAATTGTAATTTACTATATTGTAATATATTAATGTAGTTATCATTTAAAAGAAAAAAAATGTTCTGAGTATCATCGAAGGACACATGTGATGCCTAAGTTTGTCTTATTCGTAAGGCAGATTTGGGGTGTTACATGAGCTGTTCGCATGTCACCTTCTTTTGAAACAGGTTCGTTCAACACAGCATTCCCAACAAGCTTCTTTCGTGGCTTCTTTGAGAAATCCCACCACTCAGGATACCCAATGATTTTGTAGCATCGCTGTTTAGAATGACCCTTATTAGTACAGTGATCACAAACAAGATTATTTACCTTGCCTGACGATTTTGAATTCTTTCCAGCCCACGATAAGGATCCTTGACGAGTTTGCAACGCAGTATATTCAGGAAGACCTCCCATGGTTTTACGCTACTGATACTCCCACCTAACATACGCATACGTACTTTTCAAATCAAGCTTTGGGTCTTTTCGCAATATTTACCCCCTAACTTGTTCAAATTCTGGATCCAATCCACTCAAGAAAATATGAACACGAAGCCTAGCCATTGCTGAGTGTAACTCAACCACTCCATCAACTATATCTTCTTGTAATGTTGCCCGAAGATCAATCTCCTGAAAAATAGCCATTAATTCTGTGAAATACGTCGACAACAGTAAATACGTCGACAACAGTTTGCCATCCTGCTTCACTGAGAAAGACTTCTGATTTAATTCCAACAGTCTGGTTTCATCAGAATCGTCGTAGAAAATCTTCAATACAACGTCCCAAATATCTTTTGCTGTTGGTAAATGAATGAATCTCTGCATCAAGGTTGGAGTCATTGAATCAATAAGCCAACTCTTTACCTTTTGATTTTCGGTGATCCACGTAGCATATGAAGGATCACTAATGGTTGGTTTCTTTTTCTGTTCCAGTGAGGTACCCAATTTTATTCCGGGCACCAATCCACATCTTCATTAATTAAGACCATAGTTGGTTTCATCGAGGATAACACTGTTCGGGAAAGAAGCACTTTCTTGTTGGATGATAATTGATTGTGACTACGATGATTCACCGCTCATCTTCTCCATTCAAGCAAAATTGTTTCGATTTCAGCAAAGGAATTTCAGGGTTGACGGCAACAAAGGCTTTAATACCATGTTAACCCTAGAAAACCCTTAAATAATCATTTTGAGGTTAATTCTTATTTATTAGATATGTGTACAAAATAACATATATATATAGGAGGTCAAACCTAAGGCAAATTATAACAAGCTACCCTTATTTATAGTTATTGACCAACTACTACACTCACTAATCAATAAAACAACTTCCAAATCTTATGGGACTTGGGGAGGGGGCTTGGCATAGTGATAGGAATTAGTATAGTGGAGGCAGAGCTCCTTAGTTCAAGCCTTATTTCCAACAATTTATCCCATCTCTTGGACGAGTGCGTAAAAATACATGTGTTAAAAAAAAAAAGAAATGAAAGAAAAAAAAAAGCTGAATGGGACCTAGACAATGCATGATATTCATGATCACACAATCAACATGTTTTCTTGGAAAAGTCAACTAAGCATCATAATCATTAGATTCACTTAGAAATATCAATCAAAATTTGTTGTTTTTTTTTTAAAAAAATTGATAACTAGTTGAGTTAAAGTGAAAAATAAACAATTTATCCAATTAATTTGAAAAACTTAATTGGTAATAAAAAAAATTATTAACTAAATTTAAAAAAAAAATTAACAGCTAATTAAATTAAATTAAAAGAATTAAACCTATTTGGTCTCATTAAAATTTAAATAACTAACTAAACTAAATTGAAAATTTAATCATGTTGGACCTAATTATCGTTTAAATATTTGATTGAACTAAATTATCAATTAAATATTTAATTGACACTTAGCTAAAAATTAAATTAGGACCAGGTTTAATCTAATTGCCAATTATAAATTTAGTTGAAAAATAAAACAAGCTAAATTAAATAGAAATTATGTTTGATTCTTAGCCTTTAGGTTGACTTCCTTCTGGACTGCTCCAAAGCTTTCCATATGGTGGGAAAGAACTTTTTCAGGCAACGACCATTGATTTGTCTCTTGTGTGATGTTCCATCAAGGCTTGATAACTAGTAGGTGTTTCCTTGTAGGATTTGATGAACTTTGGTCCCTCCCAGCTTAGGGACCACTTGCCAAATTCTATATCTTCGGCTCCCACAGGCAAAATCACCTTCCAAACTAGGTCTCCTTTCTCGAATGTCTTCTTTCTGACTTTCTTATTGTAAGCTGCAGCAACTCTTTTCTTCCAGACTACCATTTTGTTGAAGGTAGTAATATAACACCCCTTAATCTTGACTACTTTTAGCCGAGCTAAGAGGGTTACTCTACATGTGCAGACACAACTTGGATGAATTCATAACATGCACTGAATAAAAATTTTCATTTTATTACAATATAATTATAAGATACTTAAATCTTTAACTAGTAAGATTTACATTTCTCTATAACTACAATACGCGCTAAACTAATACTATTAAGCTCTCCACTTCGCTTCCTATTGCGCACTTTGATTCTGCTTTCCTGATAATTCATATCTGTCTGCCTTGTCTCTATAACCTACGAGTTTAAAAAACTAAACTCATTAAGCAATTGCTTAGTGGATACTTCAACCATTTGATAGGAAATGAAATATAATCCAAGCAACATTTTTAAAACTATAATTCACAGTAAAATCACAAAGAATAGCATACGTATAACCTCTAAGTTTAATTCATAAAATAATTATTTAACTGAGCTATAGAGCATATGGTATTTTATATTCAATCATATATTTCTTTCATTGCAAATTTTGTTCAAGTAGTTTATGTAATGTTCACATGTAAGCAATTCATAATTTGAATTTCATATTTCGTATTTTGTATTTTGGCACGGATTCCTTATGTTTCTCATCTCCGTTCTCATTCCTTTAAGGTCTCTTATAGGATCCTAATCAAAGAATTAAAGTCCATTTTGCGAAATTCCTTTGATAAGGTAGGCTAAAAATTTATCAAAGTGTTGACTAGGTTGTGGAAGTTTATTCATTTTGTGTTCAACTAGATTTCTTTTTGTTTTTTGGCTTCTAATCAATATAAATCATGTTTTCATACATTCAAAATAATCATATACATCACATATTTGAAAACCATACTAAAACCCAAATCCAAAAATTCAAGAAAGAAAAAACATATTCCAAAGTGATGTTCAAAATAATTGCATACGTGTTTATTTTCTTTTACTTTACTCTTTTGTTTTCTTTTCGGTATAGATGTCATTCTTTTTTCCATATTTACATCATTATTCATCAATCTTATAAAATAATTTTCAAATAAGTCATACTTGAGAAATTACCATATGAATTGTTATTTTTCGCCAAATAGTATTTATTATTTGTTTGACTAACTTTAATACTTTGTAAAACATGTTGCATAACTCTTTTCAATGATTTCTTGGACTTCTAATATTTGTGTGCCCAAAATATTTATCAAACACTTCAAACAATTCATAAACTAAACTAGTGAATAGTAACTTTACTTGACCCTTCTATCTTTTTTTCATAATAACTTGTGATTTACTGATCTAAATTTAGCAATTTTTATCTCTAATTGAAATAAACATACTATCTCCATTCTAGAATTATTGAAACTTTTACTATTTACCCTCATTTTTTCCAATAATTTTCTTCACATTCTATCCTAAAAAGTAACAACTCACATTCACTCAATATAAAAAATAGACTTCACATGTACTAAAGAAAAATTATATCCACTATAAGACAAAGGGCATAATTATCCTAATTCAACAAAAAGTATCAAAAGTCTAAATTATTTAAGAACGGAATTTTTCCCTAAAGTCTCAATAATTCTAGAATAGAGATAGTATATAACTTTCTTTGGTTAAAGTTTCAAATTAAAACTAATTACACATAATTTTTAACTGCATTCTAAAATCACCTATGTTCTCCACTTGGTTTCCATCTGCACACCTCTTACTATTTTATTTATAACTTTATTTATATAACTGGATAAGTTGATTCTTATTTCTATTAAACTAGATACTTAAAGCTATAATTAATATCAATTTTAGAATTAAAATGATTATGCATAATTTCTGACACCAATTTTAAACTAGACCTTCTATCTGCCATATTCTGTCTGTGCACAAGTTGCTAATTGGAGTATAACTATTTCATTATAAGTCTAAATGACAAGATTCTTGATTCTATAGTTAGATAACAAATATGGATACAAAAAATTCTCTTACTATAATATCTAAAAATGTCCATAGGGTAGTTAAAACTCGAGCTAATTCGCTTGTTAAATTCTATCAGGACTCTGATTTTCAATTTACACACCTAGTACTACTTTGGTCATATCTTTCTCTTTATAAGTTCAACTCGTGTGATTCTAATGCTCATGAATACCTAACACATAGGGGAACAAGATTCCTTCTATCACTTCCTCATAGTATATCGTTAAGCTAAGTAAAATTTAACCTAAAGTTACATATTTGATTCTGCCACTGCATAGAGTATAGGTTCTGGTTAATCAAGTGTAACTTTCTACACATTTGAAATTTGCCCAAATAATTTTACAGAGTTAAATTAGACATATTTATATACAAGTTTCATGTTTTGTACTTTCTCAAATTAGTCTTATAGTATAGTTTAAAAATTGTACAAAATTGGATATTCAGCGTTGTATTTCCTCTTTTAGCATACATTAATTATGAACACTTCCATATTTACTACACTTATATCTTCAACTACTCAATCAACACATTACATAAGCACTTCTATATCATCAATAATACTAAATTATATGATCATACATATTTCAAATAATTAAACAAACTTCACAAATTATAAATCTTATTTTCAAGAAAGTAAAAATAACAATTTCAAATAGTTAAAGTACTAAAACTTATTCTTAAAGTACTAAGCTCCTCCCTTTTCCTACTCCTTTTGATTTTCTACTTGATTTTCTATATGAACATAATCATTTATTTGAAGAACATAAACCATAAGTGAAGAATAACACTAACAATCGCATACTACTTCATTCTAATGCTTATTTGTTTTTATTCTAACACTTTTAATGCTACTAATCCTGCAATCATTCATATTTCATCATCTTCTTTTAAAATTCTACATACCATTAACTTCCTCTTATCATTTCTTGTTGTGCTTGGTATGCCAAAATCCCTAAGTTTTGATTATTTGATAAAATTACTTAGAATTGTGAAGTTACTAACTTTGTTTTAAGTGTTTAAGTGTTGTTTCAATAAGTTAGAATCTAGCATATGGAAGAAAAGTCAAAAATTCTAGAAAAAAAGATGAAGTTTTGTTTCTCGCACTAGCATCGCGCTCGTGACCTTAATGACACGCTCTCAAAGAATTCCTCTGAAGCTCAAAAAGGTTCTAGAAAACTTTTCTCACTCGCAACGAAGGAACCATGTAGACAAGAAGCATTCTGGCACTGCCATCATACACGTGACCTAATTGGTGTGCTCTTAAATAATCCTACTGGAATTGAAAAAAGTTCTAGAGAACATTTTCTTGCTCTGGACAGAGGGATTGCGGGCACAAGAAGCACTCTGGCAACGACATCGCACTCACAAAAAATCCTTATGGAAGTTTGGAAGAGTTCTTTCGAGCTTGCGACTACAATAAGCTACTCACGATAGAAACATCATATAGCCGTTATAAGAGGTAACTGCCAAGGCGTGCATGCGACAGCACCGTCGCACTCACGATTATACTGAAGTCAAAACTCAATGGCTAGTGCATTAAATGAAAATTTGAAGCAACAGTTAGCCGTTACAGACCGTTAAAGAAATCTCTATAAGGAGTCGGATGCGATAATAGATGCACTCGCGACCTTAGCATAACATTTCAGAGCAGATTTTTATTTCTAAAGTACAACGCCTAGTTTTCTAAAATGGCTATAAATACCCTTTATTATAGCCATTAATAGGTTGAACAACTAAGCATTCAATACTTTAATCAATCTTTCAACAACCTCTTGTGCTTTTACTTTAATTCTTTCTTTATAATCAATTCTAGTGAGTGTTGTTTGTTGGGTGAGCATTAAACCCAAGATATATTTGTTATGAGTTTCAGAGTGAGCTATAAACTCTAAATGAGATATTGTAAAGTTTAGAGTAAGCTTTAAACTCTAAGTTTGAGGTGAACTTATTAAAACCTTTTGTAATCTTTCTGAAGATTAGTGGTACCCGATTCTAGAGAGAATTAGAGAAATGGATGTAGGCTAGAGTTAGAGCCGAACCATAATAAACCTTCATTCTTTCATCTATTTTAATTATCCACCAAATTTCGCACTTATCAAAATTTTTATAAACCAACTAATTCAACCCCCCTTCTTAGTTGCCTTAGAGCTAGGCCCTTCACTAAAGCTTAATTTCAAATAGAAGATTCGATGGCAACCGTTCAAGATCTACACCATTAATCCATGAAGCCTTACTTTGATGGAAGCGACTATCTTTATTGGAAAACAAGGATGGACTGGTATCTTGATAGTCAAAATTTGTGGGACTATATGGCTGAAGAATTAGTTTATCCCACAAAAAAGGATGATGAAGGAAATGCGGTCACACTTTTAAGAAAAGATTCATGCAAAAAGATAAGAAGGGATCACACAAAAAGTCGATTGTGCATGACAACCATAATTTCTTGCGTCTCTAGAGAAGAAAAAGCAAGGATTCTTCATTGCTCTTTCCTATGCCTTATGTGAAAGACATTAGAGAATTATCATGAAGGAACCGAGGAAATTAGAGACGAAAAGAGATATACAGCCATAATTGAATATGAAATCTTCAAAAGAAAATCAGAAGAAGACATCACAACTATAATAAATAGACTTCTTGGGTTGGTTACAAATTTGAGAAAATTGGGCAAGCATTACTCCCAATGTGAAGTCAGCAACAAGATTTTGGGATCTTTGCCAGAATATTGGGATGCATTTGTAGTTTCCTTGAGGAGGAGCAAAAATCTTCAAAACCTTAGAAGTGATGAGCTCATCGGTGATCTCATCTCTTGGGAGATCACTCTTAACAAGGGGAGTGACGACAAAAAAACCATAGAAGGAGGAGAGAAAAAGAAAGGTATAGCTCTCAATGCTATGGATAAAAAAAACAAGTAGAAGAAGACTCTTCAAGTGAGAAGGACACTAGTGAGGATGATGACAAGAAAGTTATTGCCCTCGTCACCAAGAATTTTGGAAGCCTTGCAAAGAATCCGAAATACCGTGAAAAATTCAAGAAAAAATCCAAAAAAGAGCCTACTTTATGAATGTGGCAATCTTGGCTATATTTGAAGTGAATGCCCTAAGCTCAAAAGGGAGAGGAAGGGAAAAGAAAAGGAATCTAGAAGAGACAAGAAGGAGAGGAAGAAGTCATTCAAAGTCACATGGAGTGATAGTGACTCCTCTAGTGGAGAGGAAGAAGATGAAGAAGTTGCAAATCTATACTTTGTCGCCCTAGAGGATATTAAAGATGATGACTTCTCTCAATACTTGGTCTCTCACAAAAAATCTTCAAATGAGGTACCTTTCTCCTCTAACTCTTAAACTCACACTAGGTGCGATAATGATTTTATTAACGATTGTGATGATGTGCCTTTGCATGAATGTAATGATGAAATGATTAATTTGTTTTGTGAAGCCACCATTAAATGCAATAAATATATAAATGTGAAAAATAGGTATAAAAAAATACTTGTAAATTGATGAAGAAAATTTTAAGTTGGGAAGCTTGGTGCTAGAAATGAATAAGGAAATTGAAAAGCTTAAATGTGGTGTTGTTGAATGTTCTAATGTGTTGTCGAAAAATAAGAGATTGAAGGACCTCATAGATAGTTATGAGAGAAATTAAGTAATTGATAATGCTATCAAAAATACTATAGGTCATAAGGACACTAGAGGTATGGGCTATATCATGGGCCAAACCTCTAGAGAAACCAAGTTTATCCCTTCATCTCAATCTTCACAAATTGAGTCAATTGAAGTATTAGCTAATGATTGTGTGCCTAAATATGAACCCCCTATCCCTAAAAAGAATAAAGGGAAAGTTCCAATGGTGCATAAACCAAAGGAGAAACATGTGCATCATGCTTGTGGGAACATGCATGGTAAGATTGGATAAAGCTCTAAATCTTTTGTTCCCAAATCAAATTCCAAAGAAGGAATGCTAAACATGCATCATTTAGAAGACCAAGAAAGATTTGTCATTATTACATGAAACTTAGTCATAAGAACACTGTAACACCCCAAATCCGCCTTACGAATAAGACAAACTGAGGTGTCACATGTGCCCTTCGACGGTACCCATAACTTATTTTCCTTTAAATATGACAATTACACCAATAAATTACATCACAATGTAAATTACCATTGCAATTTCATAACTACTCTCAATTATAATTTTACAGTATATGCCACACTACGACTTGATCAGCCTCTGATATCGCTCTGCTTTACTGGTTCTTTCTTGACTT
>CATIWJ010048379.1:0-10087 GCA_949640765.1 Croton laevigatus | reverse complement strand
AGAATAAGAATTTAAAGCTAATTCTTGAACTTAGACAACTCACAAAAGAAAGGGTTTAAAGATCACCCAAATAACTAACACTCAATAAAATGAATTTGATGAAAGAAATGATTGAGCACAATGAGGTTGATTGAAGATAAGTTTCAGTAGTTGTGTTATGCCTCATAAATGCAATATGGAAGGGTATTTATACCCAATCTATAGAAACTAGCCGTTTGAGATTTGAAAAGAAAACAGAATCATTAAATCTGTCAGGTGGTCGCGAGCACGACGTACGTTGCGAGCGCGACCACTCACAAATTCTTGAGACAAACTTTAACGGATATTTGAAAGTGGTGACAGCTTGTTAAGCACTAGCCGTTGTCGTTTGAAAAGATCCTCGTCGCGAGCGCAATGCTTTGGTTGCGCGCGCGATGGTCACAGACTTGTTCTTCAGATCAGCATTCGTGTGAGTGTAGCGAGCGCAATGGTAACAAGTGTGTTTTGGTTGCGAGCGCGACACATTTTTGGATAGCTACTGTAACTTTTTTCATTTTGTCTCGAGCGCAATGCAAACGAGATGTTGAGGTCACGGTCGCTATGCTCACATCAAGTGCTTTGTTTTTGCTGGTAGCGGGCGCAATGGTAACATTGTTGTTTCTGTTGCGAGCGCGATGCTTGACAAATTTCTGAGACTTATAGTGGTAGCGCGCGCGATGGTTACGAGATACGTTTAGATTGCGCGCGCGATGCTTGACGCAGAAATTGTACACTTGTTTTTGCTTGCTAGTTTGATTCAAATCTCTTAGGCTTTTGTTATGAGTAAGATTATTCTGCATTTTAAACACTTGTTGAAACATTAGTAGATCACAATTCAAGTTAGTTTTGTCAAATAATCAAAACATGGGATTTTGGAACATTAAGCACAACATTAGTGGGGTTTTTATTATATTAGAAAAACTCTTCCCTCTCACTTCACGTAAGTTTTTCAGTTACAGAATAAAAAAAAAAAAGGAAAAGATACGCGTTCTTGTACCATTGCAAAAGAAGGAAGATAAGTAAAAGGTAGAGGATAAAATCTGCACAAAAGACTTTCGTAACTTCTGCACTGAGCAATGGAGCAAGGTTAGTATTTTCTATCTTAAATTTTTAGTTTGAACCCAATATAAAGAGATTGTTGAATTAATAGTGTTATATATTGATCTTAGGAGATTATAGACATGGATTATTGTTTTATACAAACATAAAATCTCCTTATATGTGGTATAAGAGCCTGGCTATAACACTTTAATTCGCATTAAAGTTAATTTAGGGTTCATGATATTAATGTTGATTGAGAATTCAGATTATAATTGAAATTATCGTATGGCTTCAACTGATTAATTCTGTATGTATATTATTGTGGTTTATTCAAATTAATTATTTTCAAGTCTACTGCAATTGTTGTTGAATAAACAAATAATAAAGGTTTGAATTTAGTTGCTGGATGTTTGCACTTTCTTGTTCTTGGTTTCCGAATCGACAAATAACGTTCTTATAAATTAAGATTTGGAACAAAATTAAAGACACAAGCCACAACTTGTCAAATCCTATGCTAAACAGTGGTGTTTGAATTGATGTACATATTATTAAAGGCAACAATAGTGATGGTTGTGGATTAGGTAGGCCATATCCTATGCTAGTACTGAATCTGTAGCAGGAAAAAAGCCATTGAAATTCATATTAGATGATGGTTAAATTACATAATAGTCCTTGACATTTTTGAACTGTGCAGTTAGTTAAAATTTAATTATGTACAGTATAACCAACAGTATTATGGTTAAATTTTGACTAACAATATTTACTCAATTAAATGTTTATTGTACAGAAAGTTTGTTAGTCACCAAAATGGCCTAACTTTAGAAAGTATTTAAACATTTACTAGTAATTGTGTCTTTCTTTTAAGGAAGATTTACAAAAAAAACTCCCTATGTTTTAGTATAATAGACAAAAACCTCCATGTTAATTGTGAATTATACAAAAGGCTCCCTCCGTTTTAATTTTGTTAGCATTTTGCTCCTTTTGTCTATTTAGTTCTGTTAAAATAACGGTTAAGAGACCAAAATGTAATTTTACAGACCCTTTTCAAAAAACTCAAAAGTAAAGGAATGTTTTGTAATATATCATCTTCAACCTTCTAAATCCTAACAGGCAGCCCTAGCAGCCGCCGCTGCCGCCTCCTCCTCCGCCAGAAGCGTCCAATCGGTGATCTGAGGGTACTGGAAAAAGAAATCTTGGTAATACTTGTCTCTTTCTCGTAGAAAAATCGTGACCTTCGCCCTCCATTCACTTTCAAACCAACCACCATCACAGACCTAATGGTTCTAAAATTTCACGAGCTCAACCCCAACCTTCACACCAGAAATCGCAACATCCTCTACAATATGTACTTTAATCACTCGTAGCTGAAACCCAAAGCACAAACCCACAACTTTATGCCTCGAGCAAGGAACAATGCTGGTGGAAACTTTTGGTTTCGAAATCGCAAACGGACCAGGGGAAAATAACTAAGAAAATCGACACTGAGGAAGTTGCTAGAATCGAAAAATTTGCGAAGGGAGCGAGAAGATCGAGGAAAGGACTTTGAACAGCTTCATCTTCTCCTTTGCCAAGCTTCTTCCTCTTCAATTTCGAACACATGAAACGAACGGAAGAGAAACTAAAAGACCTCTATCCATGAACAGAAGAGAAACGGAAAATGCTTTCTCGATTTTTTGGTGAGAAAGAGCCATTTTCCGAAATGTTCATTTGGATTTTCCGACCAAATCAAGAACGATCGACAAAAGCTGAACCCATATTTGGACTCCTCGTGATGAGATCTTCAATCTGGTGTATCATTTGCTACTTTTCTGCTAGGTATGGAGATGAATGTTCATCACTATAGGTGGCCGGTGGCTGTGCAGCGTTGTGCGCGGCTTGGGTTTAAAAGGTTGAAGATGATATATTACAAAACGGTCCTTTATTTCTTGAGTTTTTTCAAAATGATCCGTAAAATTACATTTTGATCACTTAACCGTTATTTTAACAGAACTAAATAGACAGAAGGAGCAAAATGCTAACAAAATTAAAATGGAGGGAGCCTTTTGTATAATTCACAATTAACATGGAAGTTTTTGTCTATTATGCTAAAATATAGGGAATTTTTGTAAATCTCCCTTCTTTTAATTGTTCTTATTAAAAGATACTATTAAATGACATTAAAGATTGATTTGAATAATTAAATTATTAATTATAACGCTAGGAGGTCACCCAAAGGTGGACCAATGCTTATAATTAATAATATTAAAGAAACTTATCAATATACTTAGTGAATGTGTTTGTATATCCAAAGATAACATGCATTATATATATATATATATATATATATATATATATATATATATATATATATATATATGGATTAAATTTATGTGTTTAGGTATCACCCAAAGGTGAATCTAAATATATATATTAAAGAGTATTATTATCTGAATCTGATAATTGTGCTCAAAGTACAGTAAAACCTCGATAAAATAATACTAATGGGACCAAAAAAATATATTATTTAAGAGAGGATATTTATTTATCGATAAATTAATATTTTATTAATTTATAGAAATGCAATGGAATTTGAACAACTTTTGAATTATCATAGTGAAAATGACAGTGTGATAGAATCACCTACAGATGATGAAATCATCCAGGGAGTGATGAGTATAGAAGCTGATGACAATTAAGAAGATCCGGATGAAAGTTGTGTTATACCAAATGTTTCTTCAAACGAAACTTTTTTAGCAATCAAGACCTTGAAAAATTACTTGCTCCAACATGAGAAGAATATACCAAACTAAGTGCATACCTTGCAAAAAATTAAGGATGAAATTGCATTTAATTCACAAGCAAAAAAGAAACAAATAACTTTAAATGCATATTTTAGCAAAGTACAATATGCAAAAAATATTTATATCTAAAAATAACTATTATATTATGAATGTAATGTTATATTTTTTTACATATTTTATGGATTATTAATTTATATTTTTGTTGGGCCTTAAAAAATTTTAAAAAAACTATTATCTTATGCATTTAGCAAAATTATTATTTTAGCCCTTTAGCCCAAGTCGGGACAGGAAGAAATTATTATTTAAGCGAGTATATTAATTTATCGGGTATTAATTTATCGAGGTTTTACTGTATTAATGTGTGAGTTTGTATTATGTTTGCAATTTCTAATAATATGTTAGCTTTGGGCAATGGTCTAATTAAATTCAATGGGCTAAACTATGATGAATGGTCCGAACAGATCCAGTTTCAACTGGGTATTACAGATAAGGACAGGGCATTAGTTGCCAAAAAGCCTGCAGCCATTACTGAGACAGGTACCCCAGCTAAAAGGACATATTATGAGGCTTGGGAAAAGTCTAATAGGCTCAATTTGAATTTGATACGATTGACAATAGCTAAAAATGTTAAGCCATCAAGGCCAAGACAGACAATGCAAGGGAATTTATGGTGAAAATCAAGGAGTACTCACAATTAGAGATAACTTATAAGTCTATTGTAGGAAACTTAATGAGTGAGCTGACGAACAAGAAGTTTGATTGGTCACAACCTATACATGATCATGTAACAAGCATGTCAAATTTGGTTACAAAGTTGAAATCATTGGGCATGGATGTAAGTGAACCCTTTGTAGTATAGTTTATCATCAACTCACTTCCTCTTGAGTTTGGCCAGTTCCAAGTGAATTACAACACTCTTAAAGAGAAATGGAACTTTCAAGAAATCAAGGTCATGTTAGTGCAAGAGGAAGGGAGATTAAAGAAAGCGAAGGACCACTCTGTTCATCTCATTTTTCACAATGAAGGTAGCAGCAGTAAAGTAGCACCATCTAAGAAGAAGAGCAAGAAAGAAGACAAGGCACCTATGAAAGTGAAAGAGGGCTAAGTCCAAAAAGGTAAACATTGCTTTTTCTACTCGAAGAGTGGATACTTCAAAAAGGATTGCTCGAAACGAAAGGCATGGTTCAAAAAGAGAGGTATGCATTATGTTTCTGTATGCTTTAAATCAAACCTTACTGAAGTGCCGCATAACACTTGGTGGCTTTATTCTGGTGCAACTACTCATGTATCACATATAATGCAGAGATTCGATTCAATACAAACCATGGAAGGACATGAAAAGTTCATTTATATGGGTAACAGAATTAAGGCACAAATAGAAGGCATTGGGACGTATAGATTGATCTTAGACACCGGTAGATGTCTTGATCTAGAAAAATGTCTCTATCTAGAAAAATGTCTCTATGTACCTAGCTGTGCCAGAAACTTAGTTTCTATTAGTAAGTTGGATAATAAAGGTTTTACTTTTAGTATAGAAAATGGTGCTTTTCAATTATATGGTTTTAAATACTATTATGGTTGTGGTATTTTATTGGATGGATTGTATCGTTTTAATTTAGATAATGATTTTGCTGAATCCCTGTGTTTGATTGGTAGTGATATAGGAAGTAAACATAGTGCACCTAATAATTGTTCTACTTTCTTATGGCATCAAAGATTGGGTTACATATCCAAAGAAAGGATAATGATGTTGATGAAAAGCAATATCCTACCTCAATTGGATTTTAGTGACTGGGATATATGTGTAAATTGCATTAAAGGCAAGCAAACTACACATACAACAAAGAAACCAGCCACAAGAAGCAATGATTTACTTGAATTGATACACACCGATATTTGTGGTCCTTTTCATATACCATCTTGGAATGGTGAAAAGTACTTCATCACCTTTTCATCCCTAATACTGCATGAAAAATCTCAAGCTATGAACATCCTAGAGATGTTCATTAATGAGGTAGAAAGGCAGTTAGATAAAAAAAGTGAAAGTCATAAGGTCTGATAGGGGTGGTGAGTATTAGGGAAAATATGATGAAAGTGGACAATGTCCAGGTTCATTTGCTAAGTTCCTGGAGAGTAAGCATTTATGCACAATACACAATGCCCGGTACACCTGCTAGCTCAGGTTTTGATGTTGATTCTTGAACTCCTGCTATATTCGCATGACTAGGATTAGAGGCATGATATTCCACCTCTTCCAAAACTGATCTTTGAGATGCACCCGACTTGGCATGACACAATATCTTTCTCTTTGTTTTCTTATATACAGAAACTTAAATATCACACATTTAATTTAAAACAAGCTATTGATGTTATAATCTCAACTTAATATAAGTTCTTTCTATTCTAACATTTTCCTATTCTTATTGTTCCTTCAACGTAATGACTTTCTAGGTTGATTGAAATAGCTTTAATGATGCCGCCGCCTACTTTCCCTCCGTCGCAGATAAAGCTAAGTGCCCATGAATCTCGTTGCAATATTGCTGTTTTGAATATAGAATTTGGAATTGGAATATCATTTTATAAACGTTTGTTGAGTTCTTTAAGTGAATGTGATGCTATTGGCTATCATACTTGTATGGAAATGGAAGGGCCTTATTGTGATTATATGGAAAAGCAATTTCATAAGCAAGTTATTTTATCAGGTCCTCTTGTACCTGAACCACCTAGATTGATTTTGGATCAAGAAATCAAGAAAATATTGCATAAATTTGAAGAAGTGTCATATATTGTACATTTGGGAGTGAATTTGTTCTTAATAAAGATCAATTTCAAGAACTGTTATTGGGTCTTGCAGCTACAGGATTACCCTTTTTTGCTGCATTGAAACCACCAATTGTATTTGGAAAAGTTGAGTTAGCGTATCCAGAAGGGTTCAAAGAGAGAGTTAAAGGAAGAAGATTTGTTAATGGAGGATGGGTTCAGCAGCAGCTAATATTGAAACACCCTTATGTAGGGTGTTTTTTAGTCATTGTGGGACAAATTCTATATCAGAGGGTATGGTAAGTAAGTGTCAATTAGTATTTTTGCCGCAATTAAGAGAGCAAGTTGTAATTGCAAGATTTTTTTTTTTTTTTGAATGGGTTGTAATTGCAAGATTAATGGCTGAAGAGTTGAAAGTTGGAGTAGAAGTAGACACGAATGGAGAAGATGAATCGTTTTCAAGAATTGGGATCTGCAAGGCTGTGAATTCTGTGATGAATGATGATAGTGAGATGAGCAAAGAAGTGAGAAAAAACCATACAAAATGGAGAGAATTTATGTTAAGTAAAGAGATTGAAGGCTCTTTTATTGATGGTTTTGTTCCAAAATTATATGAATTATTACTCTGAATGGATAATATATGTGTTGATTACAATAAACTTACAGGTAGAGAACTTTGTTAACCAGATTCATATTGCTATCTCTTCTATTTCTAGTGCTATTTGTCAAACGCAACAGTGGATCCACGGGACTTAATTGAAATTTTCATCAGATGCTGGTATTTGATTGATACAGAAACGGTTCACTACCAGTAAAACAACTAATCTTTCTAACATAGTTTACAATACTTTTCTTCTTTTTTTATTTATAAGAAGTTCCAACGAATCGAATAAGCAATGCGAACCCCATAATAAGGTAGTCCGCTGCTTGATAAAATATACCAAATCCGCGATAGAATATAGTTTTGAGGAATCAAACCCAAGACCTACTCTTTTCAATATATATACATATATGGTGTAATTTAGTTGAAATATTACAGTAGCAAACCGTTATTCAAACCAAAATTTAGATGTAGAATGAAATTTTGGAATATGAGTTCAAAAGTTGACGAATTTTTTAAAATATTAGTAGCTTATGCTACATGCCCAGTATGGCTTGAACCCATCCTAAATTTAGAAAAAAAAATTATTATTATATTGTATTAAAGCCCTTCTTTCAATTTCAACCCCATTTACCACTGTGGATTTCTATTTATACCGCCGCATTTAGCGATTTTGGTCTTCTTACAAGCTCCTTCGCTCGCTAACAAGAAAGTCCTCTAACGCTCTTCCTCGGAGTTGGTTTTGCATTGCATCAGTTACGTAACTCAATTGCGGTTAGGGTTTACTTTAGCTAATTGAAAATTTGTGATAGAACTTCTGGAATTGCTGTGTTGAGTGTGCTTTGCCATTTTTAGTATAATACCTAATTTCTGGACCGGATCTGAGGCACCTCTTTCTCTTCAAGCTTTTGTTTGATCTTTACAATGTTATACAGGGGTTGGATTTTTGCATATTATTTAGGAAAAAGGGGCTTTTTTTTAGTTGATTTTGGATTTGGATTTGGGATTGGAGGTTGGAATTGTGAACTTATGATGATATAAGTTGGAGGCAGCTTAGAAAATCATTTGTTTAAAAAATGTATCGGTTTACTTTTTTTAAAAAAAAAGGGAATTTCAATGGCATTATAATTGATTTTACACAATTCAGAGGTAATGAACAGATGGCATGTGGCAAACTTGGGAAATAGGGGCATACAATGTGGAGAAGGTATTGGTAATATAACCATGTCTTCTAAAATACCTTTTTTGCTCATTGTTTTGTGAATTTAAAATGTCCAGGCCACTTCTGATTTGGCTTCTCACGAAATGCCTTTTTTTTAATTGATCCTTTTACATCAACATTACTTTCTATTGAAAATAAATCAACAGTATTCATTAAGTTTCTGCATTGGCAACAGAATCTCTTTGTGCTTTTCTGGATGCATATACCAGTAAAATAATAGGATTCGAACCTTAGACCTCTGATCTAGGATGTCAATACTCTACCAACTGAGCTGGCTTTCGTTTCTCTTTTTCTATCTTTTTTTACCTCTCCATATTTCTGTCTGTGTTATAAGCATTTGTTAATTATAGCTAGGCGTGACAATGTGTGTAATTATGGATTCAATTTAAAAAGTGATTGAAATATTAGAGCAAATTAATTGTAAAATTATATGTCGAGATAGTAAGAATAGTTTGACTACATCAAGTGATAAATGAGAGTCAAGTTAATGGTTTAAAATTGAAAGCATGAGGACTAAACAATTAATTGAGGCACAAAATAAGAATTAAATTGTACTCAGTCCGTCCCATAATAAGTGTTCCAACTTTCACTTTCATAAGTATTAAAAAAATAATTATTATATTAGAAATCTAAAGTTTATTTATTAAATAACCAATATACTCTTCATTTAAATATTTATCCAACTTTAAAAGTCAATTATCTATTACTATCTCCATATTTGTCAATTGTTTACATTTCCCTTTTTGGGTGTATTTTTCAATTTTTTACATTTTCATTTATAGTAAGTTTTGTAATTGTTTATTATTTTTTTTATTGGTATTAGTGAAAAAGTAAGTTTTTTAAAAGGTTAATAATAGTTTATTATTATTTTTTTATTAGTATTGGTTAAAAATAAATTTTTTAAAGAGTTAGTAATTTTGTTTATTATTATTTCTGCATTGTTATTGGTGAAAAGCTGATTTTTATTGGTATCGATGAAAAATGAATGTAAAAAAATGAAAAAAAAACAGAGTAGTAATATTTAAGGATATAAAAGAAAAATCACCATGTGATTTTGTTATAATTTAAGAATGAGACATATGGGACAAAATAAGTGTAAGCTGTCACACTTATTATGCAATAGGAAAGGGGATATTGAAAATATTGGTGTAAATCCAAATAATAATTCCCTCTTTGGTGTGAAAAATAAAAAAATTTCAGTTTTGGTGTGGCCAACTTTTTCATTGCGCTGGTGGCAGTGGCGCGGAGCATCAATGTGCTAGTCTGAGAGGCGAAATTGATTTTTTCGGTCCGGGCCATCCACGTGGCTAATCCCATGCATGTGCCGTTTTGACTGGCGCAATGGGGTTGAGCTTCTGACGCCATCGCATGCGGTTGGACAGGTGGCAAATCCCCAGCCAACCCGCCGAGTGGAATAGCGCAAAGAATCTCAGCTTTTGAGATGCCGTCCGACATTATATGAGCACGTTTTCAGCTTTTCAGTTTGCGTCTGAATTTGGAGTTGCAGCCTTCATCTTGCCACTGGAACAGGCGCATGGGTCCCTATTTCGCCACATCAACAGGCGCAGTGGAGGCTATAAATCCGGCCCCTCCCCCCTCTTCACTCCACTTCAATCTTGCTGCTAAAACACTCCACTTCATGCTGCTAAAGATAAACGAAAAAAA
>CATIWJ010048377.1:0-10467 GCA_949640765.1 Croton laevigatus | reverse complement strand
ATGATCGGCAGACCCATAGTCTTTTTTTTTTGTAATTTTGAAGTGTTTTCGTTTTATTTGTTTGATTTGAATTGAATATAAAATAATATTTTAAAATTTAAAAATATTACAAATCAGCACCAGAAATTAGATTATAAAAGTATGCATTGGAGACCTTTTATTAATTCACAA
The DNA here is from genome assembly GCA_949640765.1 of Croton laevigatus. NCBI lineage: Eukaryota > Viridiplantae > Streptophyta > Magnoliopsida > Malpighiales > Euphorbiaceae > Croton > Croton laevigatus. The sequence goes on along the minus strand of CATIWJ010048377.1, from coordinate 10,296 downwards.
TGTGTATTTTAAAACAGTCATCCATATAGATCTAGACACTTTCTATTATTTGTGCCATGTCAGCTCCAATCCACATTAGGATTGGAGATGCTCTTAGACTAACACGCGTGGAAAAAAGGAAAAATTGGATGTGATTAATATAGGTGCATTTTTTTTCAAATATACGGCCAATATCTCCTAAAACTTGGAAATGGTGCATCATGTGTGTGTGAGATGCTTCCAATATATAAAGCGCCCAATATGCTGATAATTCCCGCCTCCCACAACGACGCGCGCCATTTTTGTATTCAGCGTCTCTTCTTTTCAATTTTCTCTCTCATACTTTTTTGGGGCATTTTAGGAAGAAAAAATAGAGAAAATTTGAGGGTGAATAGTAAAATTATCAATTTTTTAAGAACGGAAGTAGTATAAGAATTTATTAGTTTGATCAAAATCATGCATATAGTTTTTCCCTATTTGAGGTTGTTGAAGTGAGATGATCATAGAACGAAAAAGCTTTTCCTCTCGCCTCTCGATTTCGAGATACACAGAAACACGTTAACGTGATTTAAAACACGTTAACGTGTTTTAAATCACTTTAACGTGTTTCTGTGTATCTCGAAATCGAGAGGCGAGAGATGTAGCCTTGCTCATCATAGAATTCATATGTTTAATGGTTGTTTATTTCCTAATTATACTCTACATGGTTTTTTTTTAAATTTATTTCTAATCAAAATCATTTGTGCAGATGACAAAATCAAGTAACTCGCACAGTATAATGAATACCGCTGACCATATAAATTATTTAAATAAACATTCAAATTAGTTTAATTATTTTTCAATTAAACACAAAATCTCATTGTTTTATTATTGTAATCATGTTTCTCATTTCAAATACTCTGGTGTTCTACTTTATTTATAACATTTGCTGTACTTTTGCATTATTTAATACAATCTCTTGCTTATAATAAAAAAAAAAAAGGGGGTTTTGGCACTACAAATAAACTCAACATTGGCTACCAAAATTTGCTACAATAGAGTTTTCGCAGTTGAATAGCTACGACTAGTTACATGTTAGCTACGAAAATTGGATTCGGAGGCATCTCCTATATTATGTTGCTGGTTCGTAGCAAAATTGTATCTAATTAATTACCGAAACACTTAGGTAGCAAATTTTTGTAGCTATTTTGATATGTGGGATTGGCGGGGTTCCAATTTATTTAGCTACCAAACTCAGAGGTTGGAGATCACAAGATATCTCTCTCGTGCATTGCAAATCGGCAACGAGGGTGATCTTTCGTCTATGCCATCAAAGACTGATCGTGTGGTTATCATCGATTTATTTCAGTTGGTCTATCCATCTGTCTCACAAGTAGCAACCTCGCCGTTTTCCCGTTCTCAGTGCTTGCCTCTGCCCGATCTCCAACCCAGACCACCGCTGTTGGAAAGGGGAACGCCGGACAGGTACCTCTCTCCTTCGGTTTGCTCGATAAAGATAGAGATTGTCAGTTATCTTCTGTTCCATTTTCTTATGCAAAATTAGGTTTTATTTCCATAATTAATTAAATTCCCGTTAATATTCTGTAATAGGTTATTGGATGAAAATCCAGCAGAAGATGAACTTCAGTATAAATGGCACTTCTGAATTTGCAGAACCTTGTAACATTATCATTCAGGTAGTCTTATTATTATTTTTCCTTCTTCTTTTGTTTCTTTTTTTCCTTTAAGAAACTATAATAAGCAGTTTTATTCTGTTTTCATGATCTAATTTGTTCTCTCTTTAAGCTTGATTTAATTATCTGTTATTTAATTGAATTTGCAGAACCTTATAACATGAGCATTCAGGTGGCCTTATTATTATTTTTCCCTTCTTTTGTTTCTTTTTTTTTCCTTTAGAAAACTATAATAAGCACTTTTATTCTGTTTGATTTGGTAAGCAGCTTTATGTTCTTCGAATATTTTGTGTGAGTTTTTGACAAGTGTTTGGCACCTGCAGTCGGAGGTGAGGGACGTGACAACATGACCATGATCATAATGCAGTTCAAGAAACCGATCAATTCAGGTGCCTCTCCAGACCAGGGCCAATCTCCCACGATCAACCGTGATGAACAAAAGGTCATGGTTCGAAAGTAGATGGATAGATAGACAGCCTGTCTGTCTTTGCCTCTTGCTTAATAACACTAGCTTCACTACTTTCCCTATTAACAGGACCCTTTTCCTGCAACTGCCTGCCCCAAGCTCCTACTGGTTCTCGTACTTTTCAAGATCTGTCATCATGGGACAAGGGCTGGGCTGAAGTGCTGCACTAGAGATATTGATGTAAGTTTCAAACGTACTGTTCCACTTTTGTTTTAAATGTGATTTTCTTCATTGGGAAGTAATGCTGTCATTTGTGTATTGCAAATTGGGAAAACCTCAGAGCTTTCTGCCAGAGATGGAGAAGGAGACCTCTGTCGCCGATCGTCTAGCTCGCATGACATCAAGTTAGTTTTATATTTATTTTCTCTCTGAATCTTATCTGTAGAGCGTTGTTATATTTGGGTTGTTTCTTGGTTTCAATGCTAGTCAGTTACTTAGCAGAGCAAGACAAAAGGCAGACCTATCATTTCCCTTTTTCTTTGTTTGATTTCCTTCGTTTATCACAGTGTTATGGTAGTTAGTTGGGGTTCTATATTATCAAGAGACTCTGGTTGTATGAGATGAGAAGGCATTGATTCTTTTTTCTTTTTTTTCAATCAACTTATTTGTTTGTGGTGAGCTATTTCAGTGAAGCTTTGTATGATAACTTTTGTGTTTGAGGGATAGATAGATGAGTAAGAAAAGGCTTAGGGCAGCATGGTCATTAAACTGCAGAAAACATAAGTCCAGTAGAAAAATAATCTGATGGGGTTTTCACTTAACTTTTGTTTGGTTTTTTATTTATCACGTCCTTTGCCCACTAAGATTACCCCTTGAGCTTTGTATTGAAATATGTATGTAAACTGATTCATGTGCCTTTCAAAACAATTTGTGCAGCGGTTTACCACCCAACGAGGAAGGTTTAGCAAGTGGATGCCTAGGAGCACATTGGAACAAGGTTTTGAGATATTAAAGAATCGCAAGCAAAGTCGCATCAACAATATATCAAAGCCAGTACAAGATGTATTTATATTTACAATTTAATCTTTGAAGCACTTTAGTAAAACTATTGGTTAGGAGGAGCTTATGCATTCATAGTGACAAATGTTTTATTTAATTGAGTTAATGAAAATCTTGTTTCTTGATAATTAATTTCTAAACATACAGCTAATCTTTAGTTGTGGATTTAATTGTGAAAATAGTACAGTCATGAATAAGCTACAAAATAGCTATTAATTAGCTAAAAAACAGCCGCCGGGTTTTAACTTGATATAATTTAGGTGCCAAGTAAGTAAAAAAAAAAACTACAAATTAGGGATAAATCAGCTACAATTGCTACGAATTATTTACAGATTAGCTACGAATTGGCTTTGAAACTACTGCGAATTGGCTATGGAATTGAAATTCACGAAAAAGGAGCGCAAAACTGCTACAGGATTTTTCGTAGCAATTCCATCACTAGTCTGCTACGACTAATAATATCTCTCTCTAACAAAATTAGCGAGTAGCTTTTTAACGACGGGACATATACGGTCGCAACTTGGTAGCTAGTTAGAAATAGCTACTGATCATCTATGAATAGCTACGGATTTGTGACGAAAAGTTCCGTAGCTAATTACAGTTTTTTTGTAGCATATAATTCATGATATAAAGTTAAATTTTACAAATTACAAACTAAGACCAACTCCTTTTTATCTCGAGACTCTGTTTGCTTTTATGACTACAAATAAAAGAATTTAAACTATTTATAGTTTTCAACCATTGTTGGTTTAATACAAAATGGATTTTATCTGAGATGTAGTGTAAGGTATAAAGTTGATAGTTTGATTGAATTTTGCCTGGTTGTGACTAAATTGGCCTCCCCCTACCATTATTTTTGCATTGGCAATTGTGATTATACATAAACATGTCCTTTGCAGCATAAAATTTCTCTACATAAAAAGAGAATGGAGGAATTACTTTTTTCTATTTAGGCGAACTAATTTGCCGTGGATCAACAGTCAGCTCTCTTCAAACTAGGCTATGAAAACCTTAGAGGAATAGAGAACATGGCATAAGGCATTACACAATTGTTCATCCCACAACTTCTTCAGAAATTACAGTACAGTGACAGCAAACATATATACACCAAAAAAAGACTCGCATCATTCGGACATCAGCTTGGAAGAAACACATGATTTGAAGTAGATGTCAATCCATAAAACTTGGAAGCAGTGCAATATATGTCCTGGAAGGAAGAGAAATGAAATTTATTAGTTAGCAAATTTAATTTCAAAATTTAGTTATTGTCATAAATTATCATTATTTACCTTTCACATGCTGATTGCCTAATAGCACAAGTGTCTTCTAATCACTGATGTACTGACCGTTCGATTGCACCCTTGAACCTTCAACTGTAACATTCGGAATATGGGCGATCTTAGGCCAATCCTGACACATGTTATTTTTGCATCTTGTGGATAGCCAGTGGCAGTCTCCAATATCTAAATGCTCCAATGATGTAAGGTTGCTCATCCACTCTGGTAAACATACCAAATTATTACAATTCTCGATTTCAAGTCTCGTCAGAGTGGACAAGTATTGCAGCCAGACAGGCAAATATGCCATATCATTCATGAAACCAATATAAAGATAACGGAGGCTTCCAAGATCCTGACATTCCATTTCCCATATTCCTGGGCAAGATTGAATGTGTAGCATTGTCAATGAAGTGAGTTTTTGCTGCAACTCCCCCGGCAAAAATGTTCCATTATTGATTCCGAAAATTCTAAGCTCTTTCAACTGAGAAGTAGAAGAAGCTGAAATGTTTGAGTTGAGTAGCTCCTCCAATGACTTTGTGTTCTCAGCTTTAAAATAGAGAGTTTCCACAGAGGGAAAGGGAGGCAGAGAATTCAGGTGAGGACAATCATGAATGATCAACTTGGAAAGACAATGGAAGCTGGGGAGTGGAGACAATGAGACTGTCGTCCCTCCATCGTTATCTTCGAGTCTCAGCCATCCCTTTAAATTACGGCACCAAAAGATAGAGAGTTCCTTCAGTGAAGGAAAGAATAATGGCAAACCATTCCCACTCTCTATGTACTCAAGATTCTGCAATTCACTAAGCTCCAGAGTTTTTAGAGCAGGGAAATTATCAAGTGGAGGGAGACGTTGGATGTTTCTACAATCGCTCAATTGAAACTCCACCAAAGCTGTGAGAGAAGAAATCCAACTCGAAAGCTTGGCTCCTCTGTAGAAATTCAATGACAGGACTTTCAAATTTTGGTGCGGTTGAAGCACTTCCAGCACCATTTCATCATTACCAAGGTCCGTAACAAAGTCTCCATTTTCATCTTCGTCTCCATATGAATTCCACAACAACTCCAAGGCTCGAAGATGTTGCTTCTCTCTTAGATTGACAAATTCAGGATTTTGCACATGCTGCAAGTTTTCAATTCTTAGACTTCCTCTCAAGTTGTTCAAGTGATTTAATTCATTGAGCCCAGCACCACTACATCTTTGTTTGTCCACTATGAAAGTGGATAGCTTCATAAGACCTTTTAGTTGCCCAATCCCACGGGGCATGTGAGTCAACCGATGACAACCAATCATGCTAAGACTACTAAGGCTAACCAACTTATTAATGTGCTTTGGCCAATGTTCAAGTCTCTCACAATGATCAACTTTAAGCACTTGTAAGTTTGGTAATTTGGAAATTGAATTGGAAAGCTTCTTCAGCCAATGGTTGTATGAAAGATCAAGATACCTTAGAAGCTCCAATTTCTTAATGGAGTGTGGCACTCTCTCCATCCCTAGGGAATGTAGATCTAACACTCTCATACATTTCAAATTATGAAAAATTAAATCACATCCTTCCTTTCCAATCTCGTCCTTGGGGGAATACATGTTACCAACGAAACCTACTTTATATTTGTTTACTAAGAGAAGTGTCCTTGCCTTGCTAGCTTTAAGCAAGGAAGGCAATTGCTGCCATGTGAATCCTAAATCAAAATCAACTGATATATGTCGAGCTTTTTCATTAACATTCCCAGTTGAATTTAATGAAGTGCACTCTTCTCTAGCCACAAGAATAGCAAGATCATGCATCAGATCATGCATTTTGCAAGTTGAGATATTACCCCAGCTATCCACTTCTACTTCTTCAAAAAATGACCTCAAAAGAAGATCCTTAAAATATTGAAGACCTATATCTTTGACATTTAGGGCTACGTTCGATGGTTGGACAAACCCTTGTGCTATCCAAAGCTCAGCCAATGATTCTACATTTATTCTATGATCTTTTGGAAATAGTCTACAATAGGCAAAACAATGTTTCAAATGGGATGGGAGATGGTTATAACTCAATCTAAGAGTTGGTAAAATATCATTTTGTTGTTGATTTATGCTAGAGAGTTCTTCATCCTTGAAGGACAACCACTCTGGCTCGGTGTCCTTAAAATACAACAGGCTACCTATGGTTTTAATGGCTAGAGGAACCCCTACACACTTCTCCACAATCTCTTTTCCAATTTTATCTAAGTTGGGACTTGGCATACCTCCTAAAAATGCAAACTTTTTGAAGAGCTCCCAAGACTCTACATTTGACAAGCCTTTTAATTCATGAACTAAAATTGACTTAGCTATCATTGCAACTTTCCTAAGACGAGTTGTTATTATTATTCTACTCCCATCAGCGCCCTTAACTAACAAATTCATCAAGTCAAACCATTTTTTAGGATCCTCGTTCCAAACATCATCCAATACAAGGAAGTACTTTGTTGCCCTGATACTTTCAAGAAGTTGATTTTTCAACGAATCCATTTCAAGGTTTTTAGGTTTTTCACCTCTAATAGATTCTAAAATTTTTTCAACAACTGATTTTAGATCAAAATTTTCAGCAACACAAACCCATAATTTTAACTTAAAATGGGTTCTAACTTTCTCATCATTTAATAAAAGTTGAGCTAATGTGGTTTTCCCCAGACCCCCGAATCCAACTATTGAAATGACAGAAACATTGTTTTCAAAGTCAGGACACATCAGAACTTTCATAATCTCAGTCTTATCATCTCCTCTACCAACTACTTCATTAGGTGGAGAGGAGTGAGTTTGCTCCCTTTCCCTAGTGACCATAGCAACATGTTCCACAAGACGCACCTCCAAGTGAAAACTTTTATCTGCATTAATCTCATCTAGTCTTTCTCTAATGGATTTAATCTTATGTGCCATTTTAAGACCATACGCAAACTGATTGGAACTTGAAAAGAAGAGCCTTACCTCTTTTCCCAACTTAGTGCCGGTCATTGTCCGTTTCTTCAGAGCCTGCGTCGAGAAAAGATCCAGCAGGTCATTTGCATCATAAACAGCTTCTTTCAGCTTCCCAAGCCAATCCTTAACTTGATTACTCTTTGAGTATTGCTCCTCTGCATCAAGTAGAACCGCCCTGATTGTGGAAACTGTGTTCTCGAGTTTTTGAAGCTCGTCGTTGACACCCCACCATAACCCGATCTCGTTGAGGACTCCAGAACTCAAGTTTAGGATGATGTTAGTTGCAATGTCAAAGAGAACTGCTTCTGCCATTTCTATCAAGAAGGTTGTATAGATCAATAGAATAGCCGTGTTTTAAGTTTCAAAGTGAAATTATATAGTTGGGAATGAACAATAAAAGACATTTATACAGAACAAGTTCTATTAGCATCATTCAACAAAGACAATTACTAAATAATTATTATATAAATATTGCTATATTTCATTATCAGATTGTTACAATTAACCAATATGTTCAGTTAATTATGGAAAATATGACAACTGTGATATTATACAATACTATAAAATATTATATAAATATTGCTATGTTAAAAAAAAAAAGAAAAGATGACAACTGTGATGGGTCCAGCCCATTGATTTTTTTTTTAACAAACCAGCCCATTGATTTTCTATACCAAAAGAAAGAAAAAAAAAAGGAAAGGTTCAAACCGAAATATTTGAAAAACAAACAAAAGAAATAAAAGGCAGAAGACTTTTATTTTTTGGTGGAAAGAAGTCAAGATTTACAACACACAAAACGCGTAAAATCTCCTCTAAATAGGAGATGAAGCAGGCAGCAAAATATGAAAGCAAGTGAGTGAGAGCTAATAAGAAAAATTGCTCTGAGTGTAGTTTATTTTCTAGGTTAGCTTAGTACTCTAGGTCACACCCACAGAGAGAGATGTAAGGTAAAAATAGAACAGTAAAATTTGAGTGTTGCTAAAATTGTGAGCATATTCTAGTGGAGTGGAAAAATTGAGTGATTGTAATTATTTTCTCCATACACATAGTGAAATTTTACCGGCTTGGTCCCGTGATTTTTTCCTCTAACATTTAGGGGGTTTTCCACGTAAATCTCGGTCTTCTTATTTTTATTCCACTGATTTTATTTATTGTCGTAATTTTATTGCGGGGACCTAACAAACTAAGGTGGTTGGCATTGCTTTATAATATATGATGATGATATAATGCCAATACTAAATAATTGTATTTTCAGCTTTCAACGTGAAAGGACAATAAGAAAAGAGTCATAAATAGTACTTATATAAAACAAGCTCAATTAGATCAATGACCAGTTAAGCAAACATTCAAGGTTCAAACCTTGCATTAGAATTGGCGAAAATTGGATTGAGAAGGTTGCCTGCAACAATGAGTCTTTGTACATTGTTAAGTGTTTGGAATCTGAGTGATACAATTCAAAGAAAATAAATACAAGAAGTTCAATTAGGATCAATAAGCACTAGTGGTTAGGTGTTTGGGGTGGAATATTTTATTATCGGGCTACTGTTTTTCCCAACCTGTTTGGCAGCATAAGATGATAATGGAGGTGGTTGGCATAGTGATCTGTAATAAGACCATTTGTAGTTTTCTAATAGTCAACTTGCTTTATAATAGATGGAATTGGGAAGATTAAGTTCAATGATTGCATTTATTTAACCAAGAATAATCAAGGAACATATCCATTTTGGTTCATTTCAAGTTTATGTCATTAGCTGCGTATAATAGTGTGGATTTACTATAAAAATGGTGTTCGGTAAGAATCTATATTTTGTGGTTGAAAACTAATATATATATATATATATATATATATATATTTGATTGGCTTTTTTTTTTTATAAGAGCATTGTTTATAAGTAAAAGAAATTGTGTGGAGTTGTAAGGAAATTAATTAAAATTATTACCAGGCCCGTAGAATAGCCTGTGCAAGCAGAGCGCTTGCACAGGGCCTCCACTTTTTCGGGGGCCCCCAATTGCCACCTCTCCTTATACTGTGCAAGCAGCAGCAGGGCCGGCTCTAGGCGCTTCTTCCTCTGGCCATGGCCAACCTAATCGGCCTCGCCAATTCTTCTCTCGCTTCTCGCAATCGCCTCTGCTGAAATTTTCTTCAAGGAACGTTTCGATGGTGCGTATCTCTTGTTCTTATTTTCCTTCTCCTTTTGCTCCTTTATTTATGCATTTCTGGATTTGTTTTTATATATATAACGCTTGTTTCAATCACTGTTTGCAATGTTGATCGTTGTTTATAATACTTGAATTTGATTTTGTATGTTATGGATCAGTGTTTTATGAGTTTAATGTGTGGATCATTGGATCTGGTAGCTGTGTAGCTCAACTTTGTTTAATTGTGAAATTAGGTTTATAATTGTGAACATTTTTCATAAATTCTACTCTTAATCAGTATTACTGGGGCTGCATCGTTACCATTATTTGATCTTTTAGAAGGTGGGTGGATGTGGATACATGTAGTTTCAGTGTCGTCCTCCATGTGTTTGATGAAATGTCTCTAAAAAATAAGTCCAAATTATGGAACTTCTGGACAATGTTGCTCTGTTCGGATTTTTTCGGGAACTGCCAACTAACACGGACGGCTAGGAAATTTCCTTTAAAAAAATAGACTATTAACAATTTTGGCTCTTTTGATTCTGTTTTGCTCATAATGTGTGGGCTCATTCCTTAAGGTTGCAGGAGTAAATTTTATCGGAATATAGCACTCTCCTTGCAATTTCCCTCTCTTTATCGGAACTCAACAAACAAAGCCATTTCTGTATTTGACGCTTACCGGGACCTTCTCACCTCAAGTGGGAGACCTGGCTGGTGCAGGAACCTTCGTACCTCTGATGTTAAAGCTTTAGACCTCTTGAAACAACACTTGCCCAACTCCTTATCTATTGGCAAGACTGATTCAATAACCTG
>CATIWJ010048375.1:0-10554 GCA_949640765.1 Croton laevigatus | reverse complement strand
TTCTATGATTTCTGAAGGTTTATGGATCCACTGAATTCTGGCCTGTATCCGGTTGAGATGGTAACTCATGTGGGAAAGCGGTTACCTCAATTTTCTGCCAAACAATCCATGATGCTTAAAGGGTCTTTTGATTTCATTGGGCTAAATTATTATACCTCACAATATGCAACTGATGTTCCTTGCAAGAAGGCAAACTTGAGTTATACCACCGACGCTTGTACTGCTACTTCATGTAAGTATGATACCTTGCAATTTCCTTTCTCGTTATAAGAAAATTGGTTTATAATGGTAAGAAATTTGTTGCATCAGTTGAGCGAAATGGGATTTTTATTGGTCCAAAGGTAAGACTTAAATCTTCTTCAAGCATAATGCTCATAAGTTATCTGCCGAAAGAAATTCATACCACTTGAGGACCGGTACAATGGTAGTCACATGATTGAATTTGCAGACAGCATCAGATTGGCTATACATTTATCCGCAAGGAATCTGGGATGTTTTGCTGTACATGAAACACAAGTATAACAATCCAGTCATCTATGTAACCGAAAACGGTAATATACAATCAATCAGCTACTCATAAGGGAACTAATTTTTACGCTTACTTATAACTTAAGATCATCATTGCAGGTGTTAGTGAGCTTGACACTGGTTCTTTACGACTAGATGATGACATAAGAGTAAATTATTACAGTGCTCATTTTTCATTCATTCAAAAGTCGATAAGGTGCGTAGTTAATGTGATAATTCGTCAATTATGTTTTCAATAATGACTGATAATGGTTTGGATTTAAACAGGGATGGTGTGAATGTGAAGGGATTTTTTGCATGGTCCATGCAAGACAACTTTGAATGGCAGGATGGTTACAAAATTCGATTTGGGATCATCTACATAGACTATGCAGATGGATTGAAGAGGTATCTGAAAAAATCAGCCTTGTGGTTTCAGGAATTTCTTCGTTCGCGGAATCAGACTCAACTAAACAGAAGAGCTCATGTAGCTTACTAGCCAGAAATATATATAAATTTATGTATATAGTTTTATATGACTGTTCTTTTGCTTTAGATAAAGAACAAGTGTTCTATTGTGAGTAAAATAAACTAAAATGTGTAAAGAGTAAAATCAATGAATCCATATAAGTTTGAGTGGTCGATATGCCTAAAAAAGAATGTGGATAAGTTAGGGTTGTCGATATGCCTAAAAAAGGTTTGCGTAGGACAGGTTTGCGTAGGACACCGAGTGCAATATGCAAAAAAATTATTTTACCCTTTATGTTTAAACTTTTGTTTTTTTACTACACTAGGTATTTTCCATTTTGGTAGAGAAGAAAAAATGCTTTCTTTTTTTTTGCTTAAAATCTAGAACTTGATGGCATTGTCTGTTTTCCTAACTGGGTTGCTTTTCTCTGCAGTTAGCTTTTACGATATTAGGATACAAAATCCTTTCATAGTGTTCAAATTTTTAATTGAGTCTTGATTGAGTACATAGCCAAATTTAGACAAATGACCTGAAAATACAAAAGAATTTATTTCAATACACTAATGAAATTATATTTTTCAGATTAGTCCTTGAAGTTGGCATTTGGGTTCAATTTCAGCATTTTTATTTTTGTAAATCTTTTATTTTTGAAATTTAAATGAGGGGGGAAAAACAAAATTTAGCTAATTTGACAAGTTCAATGTTTTTTTTTTAAACCATAGATATAAACTCACATACCCAGATATGGAGAGAGGGATTCAAACTCTATCCGTTTAGACACGAGTGCATATTGTTTACCAAATTTAGAAGCGAGATTATAGCTTAAACATCAAATCCAATTTTCTTGATTTAGGTTTACCTAAAAGGCTAGTGCTCCAATAATAATCCATCCCATGAGTTTTCAATCAACATTAAAAAGTGGTTAGATGAAAAATTTATATTATTTGATCAATGTGAAAGGCTCCAATACAAGTTGCATCATACAACAATAACAAATGTAAATCATGAGAGAGTACTTGAATGAAACACTTGGCCAGATCCTTATCATGTCCAGATCTTGCAAGAAATTCAGTGGTTGGCTTCCCTCTATATATGACAAACAGAAACCAACCAATCTCTCTAATATAGTCTTAGCCATCGACACTAAGCTTGAGTAAGAAGATGCAGAATTTCCACAAGAATTCTGAGATAGCATTGAAGATTATCCACCTCTAGCTCCCCTTTCCGAACTCCTTTCTCCCCATGCCAACTCAAGTTCAAAGATTACTCCCCATAACTCTGGGCTTATTTTCGTCCATGGTACCCCAATTTTGGAGTGTGTAAAGTTGTGGTATCCGAACTTTAAAATTTAACTCATATCCCAACTTTAAAAAACATAAAACCGGTGGTTAGTTTTGCACTCTTTGACAAGTTATAATAACCAAACTGTAATTTTTCAACTTCAAAAAATATAACACCGGTGGTGGTCAGTTTTGCACTTTTCGACAAGTTATAATAACCAAACTGTAATTTTTCAACTTCAAAAAATATAACACCGGTGGTACCCCAAATTTAATTTCTGTTTTAGCACATATCAGAGCAAAAAAAATATATCAAATTGAAGAATGCATTACAATAAATCAGAATATAACCTTTTTTTTTTATGAAAGATGTATGGTTTGACCGGAAACGTAAAAAATTGATGAGCCAAATTTTGGTTTGGTCGCCGAAAACGGCAATGAAAAAAAATTTATGTTAAAACATCGGTCTTGATGCCAGAATTCAAAATATGTGTTCCAAATCGCCATGCGACCAACGAAAGTAAGTATAATAATTAAAATAAAAAAAGACATTTTTTTAATTTTTTAATTTTTTTATTTTTATTATAATAATATAATATAGAATATTTTTTATATTATAATAATCAATTTAAAAAAAATATCATAGTAATTATAATAATAATTATATTATATTATATTATTATAATAAAAAAAGAAATAATACCTATTAAAGTGTGGAGTGACAGTGTTAAAAGTCTATTGCTTGCTGGCGTAATAGGTTTTTTATTTTTTATTGTTAATAATAATAATAATAATAATAATAATACTTTTTGCTGAAAAATATAAGATAAGACTGTCTATATGCACTTTCGAGCACTGTCCTTTCCCGAGCCACTGGTAATTGAGAGCAATCTTTCACCGTAAAACGGTGAAACCTTGACCGGGAAATTTTTGAGTTATTTTAATAATAAACATATGGTAAAAATGCCTATATACATATTCAGGGTGCTACCTTTCTCTGATCCTTGCGCTTCAGCTTACAGTCAATAATGAATTTGACTTTCTGATGGAGAGGAGAAGGCACTGCTCCTGCTGAATGAATCCAAGGTCCCCCTCAGAGCATACTGTATGCAGGATCCATTTCCATCACTTGGAAAGTGATGTTAAAGGTAGCGGGTCCATCTTGGACAGGTAGCTCTATATGATGCAAGCTTTTTTCTTTCAATAGCCGGCCTAATGACTACAAGATCATCCATATACTCTACCCCAATTCACCATTTGGAACTTTATACAGGTTGTTTTCCCGTACCTACTCCACTCAATTCACCATTTGGAACATTATATTATATAGGTGGTTTTTCCGTACCTGACTTTTTTATTTATTATTAAATGGATTAGGATTTTTTTTAAAAAAAACACTTTATTAAAAAAAAAAAGCCCCACTTGATCATTATGAATTAAAAAAAATAAATTATAATAATTATTAATTAAATTTGACACATCAGTTTTTCGTATTTTCTAGTCATCAGTAAAAAAGACAAAGCCATATTCCCCTTTCTCATAATGAGCTCTTCAATTTGATTTATTTTTTCACTCCAATCCATACCATAAACGAAAATTTAATTTGAGATATGCCATCCTACGTTTTTTCAAGTTGAAAAATTATAATTTGGTGCTTATAATCATTTAAAAAGTTTATAACTAACCAGAATACCACCGGTGTTACGTTTTTTAAAATTTGGTATGACATTTTTAAATTTTTAAATTTTTAAATTTAGTTACCAAAACATTATAGACTCCAGAATTTGGGTACCATGGATGAAAATTAGCCCATATCTCTATGCTTGAAGTAGCCTTTTTTTTCTTGTCATAGGCATTTTGGGAGAGGGTGAATTCGAACCTAGGCTGGCACACCTAGGTTGTAATTCCTTTCCATTTGGGCCACCTCACGCCCTTTCTGCTTGAAGTTAATCACATGAACCCAAGATAGCTGAAATTGCACCTACCCACATTCTTTTATCATCTCGGAGCACTGCACATGTTGCTGCCAATCTGTCGTCACTAACATACAATATACTATTACCTTTAGCATTATAAAATGACTCATTGCTCAAATTACATCACAAAGTAAATGAAATAAATAAACGCATCATAACCATGCAATGTGTGGCAAAACAAAGAGAGTATATCGGATGAAAATCAACCATTCAAGGCTTTTAATGGCTGTTTTAGTGGCCTGACTATTATCTGTCTTCCTTATTAAATCAACAATAAGTAATCAATCTAAAAGTCCTAAATGAGTAGCAAAATCAAGCAGACAAGTCTTTCAAAAGACATGGGAACAGGATGTAACCTAAAAGGATACAAGGTAAATCAATCAAGGAACGAACATGTCATGTGAGGATATGTCAATTTAGGCATAAAAACTTGCTGGGAGGGCCATTATCAATCTCATTTTTTCATTCCTACAACTGAATATGAATGAACAAATTTGCATTTTAAATAATAAAGCCTCTGCTAACATTAATTTTGAAAAATGTCATAATTGTGATATTTGGAAATCCTAAAAGGGAAGGTATAATTGGTTAAAAAAAAGGGGAGGGTACAATTAAAATATTTACAGCATTATAATTGAGCTTAGAATTATTAGACTGCTGCCTAAACATGAATGAAGGCAATCCTCTCAACTGCAATCCAATTTAAAACACAAATTTCAAATTAAAACATCTAAATTTTTCCACTTCAGTGTAAGGATTTTATGCTATGCAAATCACTGAATCTCGCTCCCCTTATAATTCAATCTTTCTTCATTCAGTTAATTGCAGATGGCTTGTAAAGATTAGCAAGTTATTTGTACCATCATATATCTTATAGGCTATATATTGATTTAGTTGCGTTTAAAGCTATTGAACTTTTAGTATAAATGTGTTTGTATAAATATGAGTTATTTAGCCCAGGGGACTTTATTGTAAGAGAGTTCAATCAATTGCTTATCAAACAATGATGCAAATAGACATTCCCACTCCAGTAACAACACTTCTTTATCTGTTCCTATCTATATGTTTGGCCCAATTGAGTATATTTTAGCATCCAGGCCAACTTCTAATTATCATGAGCCACTCTTTCATCAAATATCAGGAATTGCTTACAATGACAGGAAATTTGAAAAAAAAAAAAGAAATCAATCACACGCAAATAGGAACTATAAATGAATAACACCCATTTTGGGGATTCACTCACCAACATCTCATAATCTTAAGAATCATTTTCATGAACTAAATCAGAATGAAAGATTAATGAAGAAATTAATTGGAAAACTAAGCAGGATTGACAATTGAAAGTTACCTGTGTAGCTTTGATTTCAGCTCCTCTAGCCATGTAAAGAGTTATATGGCTGGAGAGATTAAAGCTCTCCGTTAAAAACACTCAAGTGGAATGTACAGCAACGTGCCACCTTTTCTTCTCAGATTTTGAATCCGGTATAGAGCTGCCTAAATGCCTTAGTATTCACCGTCCTACCGACGCCAACACAGCCGAAGTCAATAACCCAAAAAGCATTAGTACTGCTCACATATTCATAAAATCACAAGGGACTATGGTTGTTATTCAGATTCAAAATCTTAAAAGAAGAGAATAATGATTGAGTAACAAAAAATTGAGGTTAATGCTTAAAAAATCAGCAAATGAAATTTAAATAGGAATTTACAAATTATCCAATGAGATAATTGTTAAGAATCTGGGCCTAACTCACTTGAAAACCCGAGTTGACAGGTGAGGATTGCCCAACCTTATAAACACTCCATCCTCCTCACTCCTATCCAATGTGGCATTCCAACACACCCCCTCTCACCCATCACGGGTGAGCACATCACCCAACACGGGTGCAACTGCCCATCACGAGCCACGGGTGCAACCGCTCATCACGAGCCACAAGCAAACGTCCCAACATTGGTGGAAGAGGCATACTCTGATACGATGTTAAGAATCTAAGCCTAACTCACCTGAAAACTCGAGTTGATAAGTAAGGATTGCCCTACTTTATAAACACTCCATCCTCCTCACTCCTATCTAATGTGGGATTCCAACAAGAATCATCACTTAAGTATAAAATCAAATCAAACACTTGGCAAGCAAAACAAATGATCAAGAAATTGTTCAAACCATAACTAACTAAAATTTAAGCTCTACAAAACTCTAATAATCACCAATACCCAAAAAAATTAATAACAAATAAAAACCTTACTTAGAAGGAAACGTAATTACGATTGAACGGAAAAGAAATTGAGAGATGTCAGAAAATGGTACCAAAAAAATCAATTCTGGTGGAATTATTATATTGAAGAACAAAAAAACAACATATTTTACAACAGAAGAAATCTGAATGTAAGAGATGAGTAAAATACCTTAATGATTGATTGATATCTTTTCAAGTTTGAAGCTTGAGTTGTATCTCCCTGAAAATTATGTTTCCACTAAAATCGTAGTACATGAAAATCCAAGAACAACGGAAATAGAGAACTTGAGAATGTAATGATGGAAAATTAATTGCATGAAACCCAATCAGACAAGAGAAAACAATACCTAAAACTTACTTAATTCTTGCTCATTGATAAACTCTCAATGTACTTGGAAGCACGTTCATGATAATTGATAAATGTAGAAGATAGAAATAAAAATAATGTTTAAGCAATAGAAACAAAGTGATGGAATGGAACGTAGAAGAAGAAGGTAGAGAAAGTGAGAACGAAATAGAAATTTGAACGAACGAAAATACGAAAGAGAAGAGTGGTGCATATCTTTCCGGATGAAAACACAAAACGCACAATATCAACTGAAACGACATCGTTTCACTATAGAGAGGGCTACCCTCCCCCCTCTTTTAGTGTCTCACTAGGTATTCGGCCCACACTACATTGCGGGTGATTAATTAATCTGTGAAGATTCAGCATAGAAATCTAATGTATAGGATAGATTAGAAATTCTTCCTTTTTTTCTTTTAACAGAGGATAGATTAGAAATTCACATATAATGTAATTCAAAAATACAAACTAACAGTAACAAATTAAATTAACAATGATTGCATTTAGAGGTAGTGCATACTTTGAAATTTTAAGATTATAAATGGTTATCATGCTACACAAATTACATCAAAAAAATAAACAAATAGGCCATAGTCATAACAATTAACACATTGTCAATCAAAGAATTCTTTCATATCAAGTACAGTGAGTCTATCACCTGCAATGTTTGACAATAGAGCCAATGAAAAACATAAATAGCCATATATTTCATATGCAAATGAAAGAAAAAACTACGAACCATTTATTGTAAATGAATCATAAAAGAACAAATGAAATATGAATTTAATTTTTCCTTCACTTTCTAATATTCACTTGGTAACCTATATATTTTGTAGACAATTCTTAGGGTACGCTGCAAATTGATACAATCCACTTGAAGATTGGCCGCCTAGGTAAAACTCACCTTTGAAAACCGGCTTGCAAAGGGAGGATGCCTAAGGACTTTATTAAGCTCTTGCCAAGGTTATGCCTAGGCAATGTGGGATCGTAACAAGTCTACCTTATCCACAATGGTGCTAAGCAGTCCCACTCCAATGGGCCGCATGTTTACAAACTAAATTGTGCTTATCCATGACAGTAGGAGATGGGACGGTGTCAATTCTAATTCATACTTTAGGATGCAACATTTATTTGAACTAAATATAATGCCTGAACACCAATTCATAGTCAGCGACCTGATAAGCCAATGAAATAAGCTCTTGTATGTGCAGAACCAGCCAATCTCCAGGGGTCACTCCAGCTTGAGTTTTCTTGCCAAAGAGAGGTCAAAGTGAGCAGGATTTGTACCCACTGCAGTAGGCAGATGACTCAAACACCTAAAAGAAAAACTTAATTAGTTAAATTAATATGAGATCATGACAAAAAAAAACGTTTTCAATCGAGTTTGATCATCTTATGACCAACACTGTAGGAAGAATCATTGCACAATTTGGCCAAACACAATATCAGGTGTGCAAATGTTCACACGTACCCCTCACACATCTGCCTTGAATCAAAATTTGTAGATATATTCATGAGAACAAATTTATTATTTACAATTGAAATGAAGTTTGACTAACAATTTTTATTGGCATGTCTCCATGAAATCACTTTAATTAACCTTTTCACGGATTACTGTATTTTTTCATCATCATAAATGTTGGCATTTTTCATGTACACCACCATTTTGCAGAAGGCACGTTAAATCAAGAATGATAACCAGGTCTCAGTTTTAGAGGTTATAGATCAATCAGAAGTCCTATTCAAAATTTTATAAGCCATAAGCATAAAAACTGTTAAAGTCAATGGGCTCGCACAAATGTGGGTTATAAGGGATTTGCATTGAAACCCATCTTGCTCATCCCTTTTTAGTCCACTTTTAGTCCACATTTGTGCAGACATGCGGACCCATAGACTTTAACATGGTACCACAGCCTTATGGCCAATCATGCTAGACCATGGAACTCGTGTTTGACCCCGTTTGAATGGAGCTGGCCCATTTATGTTGGCCCGAGTGAGCCTGTTGCCTAGTCTGTGCGTTGGCAAGTGCCACCGGCCTGGTGAGCTGCTCACTCCGGTTGCACTTGATCCCACATCAGATAATAATAAACTGTATAAGGGACTTATACTAGAATAAGCACTGGACTTAGCACAAGCCAATTGGTTTTGTGCAAGGTGGGTTCCAATACTCACCATAAGCCCAAATTGGAGAGAGCCCAAGCACTTCAACACAAACAATAACATAATGTCAAACAACAGAGGTGATTAATAAATGTGATTAAATAATTTGGTTAATGGTAATCTTTGGCAAGAAGTAAAACATAAAAGGAAGAGAAAAGTCACCAACAGAGGATAGATTATATAGCTTTATGGAAAGTTTATTGGAAAGGACCGGCTTACTCGGCAGCAAAAACTCTTGTTCGATATCTCAGGTGCTTATCTATGCCAGGATTAACACTAGAGGCTTCATATCCATAACCTCGCACAGGCATGCCCTTAGAGCCAGACCAAAGTCTAACCTTGAGTCACTGTCTCGAACATTAAGATGATTTGCTGTGTCATTAATGGCTTCTGCATTTCGTCCTGTTGATGTAGCAAGAACCTGGACCAGGTTTATAGAATTATTTCAACTAGCTCTCTTGTGTTTAGAGAAACATTATTTCATCATTCAACTGAAATTCCTATGTCAAAAAAGAGCTTGACTGACAAGTAGGCCTCTGAATTAGGGTTAAAAAAAAAAAAAAATACAGCAATAAACTTTACTCTCCCATCCTTTGTCTGTATAAATACTGTGGAATGAATATAACTCTGAATCACATGAAAAGCTTCAACAGGATTTTCTCTATCTAAAAGACAACTTTTGAACCTTACAACTGCCAGGAGTGAGAAATATACACGCCCTTTAAATCTCAACATACTACAGCACTCATCTTAAAAATTTCCCACCATCTGAAATTCAACAACCAAAGAACAACAACAACAACAACAACAACAACAATAGCCTTAGTCCCAAACAAATTGGGGTCGGCTGTATGGATCCTCTAACGGTTAAGCTCTCCAAACATATATTAAAGAAGAAGGCCTAAGAAATACAAGAGCATTCAACACGATCCTTAGATATTATCCACGACATGGATTTTACGTCTCCATTCAAACCTGTTATGAATCAAATCCGCATCGATATCCAAGGCTCGTAGATCTCTAGCTATTAATTCTCTCCATATTGTCTTAGGTCTTCCCCTACCCCTCTTGGCCCCCTCGACTGCCAAGTTTTCACATTTACGCACTGCCGCGTACGGGGGCCTCCGCAGAACATGCCCATACCATCTAAGTCTACCTTCTCTCACTTTATCACTAAGTTCTGCTACGTGGACTTTCTCTCGGATATGAGCATTCTTGATTTTATCCAACCTTGTATGGCCACACATCCATCTTAACATTCTCATCTCCACCACATTCATTTTATGGAGCTGTTGGCTCGTTGGTGTCCAACATTCACTCCCATAAAGTATTGCTGGCCTTACAACTGTCCGATAGAATTTACCTTTCACTTTAAGGGGTATTTTCTTGTCACATAGAACTCCTGAGGCACCCTTCCACTTCATCCACCCAACTTGTATTCTGTGAGCCACATCTCCATCCAAGAGTCCTTCATCCTGAAACACAGAACCCAGATATTTAAATTGTTTGGATCTTGGGACCAAAACTCCATCCAATAAAACCTTTTGTTCTTGCTTCTTCCTTAAACTGAACTCACAAT
>CATIWJ010048332.1:0-27160 GCA_949640765.1 Croton laevigatus | reverse complement strand
GAAAATCAACCTTCTTCTCCAACAAAAACTGCTCCCTAATGACAATTTTATTAAAGAAATCGACTCTATCATTGTCAATAAATTCGTACCTGTCCCACCCGTACTCTTATTCTTCATTCCCTTTAGTGGCCGACGGGTTTGCAGAAACATCATCTGATTCGGAACTGGCAGTAACCTTTTCTTCGGAATCTTTTTTACTCTTCTTCTTCTTCTTTTCAATGTGCGAACTTTCAGGGATGACCTTCCTTTTTTCCGCAGACGAGGATGATGCAGTACCCTTTCCGTTAGATTTCATGGCCTGATTTAACTTTTTAGTTCCTCTTGCAGTTTGCTTCAACAGGATGCGCCTCGGTCTTTTTGCCTTTGGCGCGGTGCCTTGTGAGGGATTTAGGGAAATTTTTTCTCTTTCACTCTCTATTCGCACTGATTTCAGATTTCTTTTGGCCCTATCCTTTCTTTTGCTCACCATTTATGAAGTTAATTTCAGATGTGGCGTTTAGGCTAACTGGGTGGGCGATTAGTGGTAGTTTTTTAGCTATTTTTAAGGAGGAGTAAATATTCAAACACTAGGGTAGATGCTTTATAGTTGAGTTTTAAATGGTATGGTTTTAGTGGACTCTCTGCAAAAAAAAATTTGAGGGATTCCAAATTTTCATTTCCCACCTTTTCTGCAGAATAAATAATCATGGAAAAAAATTTTCTCTTTTTTCGTTGTTATTTTTCCACTTAATCTGAAATATTTTAGGTGCATAATATGGTATGCTTTTTTCCCATTTCGTGCAACAAACATTTGGAGGGATAACAAATTCTCATTTCCTACCTTTTGACTAGAATAAATTATTCAGAGAAAAAAAAATTCCCTCTTAAATGTCAGTTATTTATCCACTCAATATACATTTTGGGTGTATATCAGACATTATGCACCATTTCATGCGAAATGTATTGCAGATATTGGGTGCATTTCTCACAAAAATGCACCTATTTTTTTGCACACCTGACACTCATACCAACTTCTTCCTTGATCCACGCGTTTTCTTTCTCTTCTTGTCTTTAGGGACACGCCTGTGCACATGTCAGTTTTTCTCTCTTTCTCTCTCCATTTTATGTGGCTGTACTTGTTATAAACCTATTAAACAATTGTTTTTTTTCTCCCCCTCCACTAAAAGACAAAGGGCAAAATCGTCATAAATCTACTCAAAATATCAAAAGTCTCAACTATTTTGAAACAACCAAAAGCCCTAAAGTCTCAACATTATTGAAACGGAGGTAGTATTAAATTTGGAGTTGTAAATTAGGAGATATTAAGAAAGAAAGACAGCAAGATCATGAAGGGGGATTTAAAAAGGACCTAAATGAAATTTTTACAAAAGTTAAGGGCAATCATTTAAAACTTAGATCAAGTGTCGGAAGTTGTTAGTAGTTCCTAAAAATGACCTTGAATGTGTATTCTCGAGATTAATCAGATCACAATTATGTATCATAGTTTTTTCCGAAAATGTGTGTCTAAAGAGTTACGAGAAATCTCTATGGAGAGCGTTTTTTGTAAATTTGCCTGGAGTGGCAAATTTTGTAAATAAGAAAAGAGTAGAGGTATTTTGGTAATCTTAAGTGATCAATTATTTTAATCATTAGATTAATAAAAATAAAATAAAATGACCATTAGATTAGTAAATAAGTGAATTAAATAAAAGAAAATAAAATTAATTTTAGATGGTGGAATGTGAAGGGAAATGAGGCTTATGGAAGAGGCCTCAGAGATGGAAGAGGGGCATTCTTGGAAACTAAGAATATCAAATAATATGTACCATTGGATGCAAATAAAAGAAAGAAAAAGTGGTCATAAGATTTGAAATTAATTAAAAGAATTAAATAAAAAAAAGAAATTAATTATGGATGGCAAGTGGAAGGAGGAAAATGGCTTATGGAATAAGCTTGGGAGAGTCTTGGTGGCCAAAAATGAAGGAGGGACCACTGGATTAAGAAATAAGAAATAAAAATAAATCAAAAAGAAAATAAATTCTGGATGGAAAAAATAGGAAGTAAATTAATTAAAGAAGAGAAGAGAAAAAGGAAGAACAAAAATAAAAACTCTCTCATTTGGAGCATAGAGTAGCCGGCCACACTTGGTAGAAAACCAAGGGATAATCTCCATTTCAAGTAATTTGAAAGGTGATTTAGCTTGAAGAAAGTGAATGCAAGTTTAAGAGAATCAAATAGGAAATCAAGAAGAGAAGAAGAAAAGAAAAGTTTAGCATATAAAAGAGCTAAAGAAAAAGAAAGACTAAGGTTTGGTATTTTAACATTGACTACAATTGATCGTATATTTAAATGTTTGATTGAGTATGTGTATATTAAGAGATATTGTACTCATATGCTGTGTTGATATCATGAATTTGATGTAAGAAGTGTTAATTTGCATGTTAAAAGTGCTTTGATTAGGTTAGAGTTGAACATCTTGTAAAGAACATGTAAATAAGAAGTTTCCAAAAATCCAAACATGCGTTTAGCTTAAATTTTGACTAGGGGTGGGCAAAACCGAACTGTAAATCAAAACCGAACCGGGATCGAACCGAACAATCAATCCATCGAATTTTCGGTTCCTAAAATTTGTGAACCGAATTGGATTTTATGCGTGAAATTCGGTTAAAACCGAATCAAAATCGAAACCGAACCGAAATTCGGTTAAAATTGAATTTCGATTCGGTTTTTGATTCATAAATTTTATATTTGGTTTTGAACCGAAAATCGATTTTCGATTCGATACTGGTTTTGTCCACCCCTAATTTTGACTATGTAAATGACTTAATTTGAAAATATGGTAGAAGAAATTTTTTGTAGATTTATGAGTTAGCTATCCATAAGATTTGAAATCACGCCAAATAAAGTTGTAAATTAAAAGTTGTGACTAAAATGGTAACATGTTATGCAGTCTAGAATTTAGATGTAGCGTGCGAGAAACATAGGTAGCGTGAGCTACACCACAAAAATAGTCAAGATTATAAAGTTAAGGTAGCGATTGCGACACTCATAGGTAGCTTTTGCTACCCATAAAACATGATATTTAAGCCAAAATTAGGCCAATTTTGCATAGTACAAGGTCATATAATAATATGATAAATTAAGATAGGATAATTAAGTGCATGCGTTGATGAATTAATAAGTATTCTAGTAAATGAAGAAATAATTAAAAGATAAATAAGGATAATTGAGATAAGTTAAAGATTGGTTATTAATAAAAGAAAAAAGTAGGCACTAACAAAGAAACCAAGCAATGAACCCGAATTAGATTTTAGCTAACAAAGAAACGTATAAAACTTAGGTGAGAATTCTCTCTCGCAGCAAAGAGAAATTGATTGACCAAGGTTGGATGGTAAGGTAGTGCCCAAATATGGTATAGGGACAATTCAACAACGCATTGAGATGATATGACGGACGTTCAAAATTAATTAGGCAATGATTATTAGCAAGGTCAATTACCTTATAACCATCACTAGAAACTCAGAGACTTAGGAGTTTATTGCACAACACCTTATACCCAATATGTCTACTAAATAACCTTACAATGACAACGTTCTTCCACGGCTTGCAAGAGCTCCTCTCTCATTTTTTTCTCTTAAGGTTAACATTGGGTAATCACCAGAAGTATCTACCACAACATCAATAGGATCGTTTTGGCTATCATCATCTAATGTGCTGTAACTAATATTATCATCATCACTATCTGATTCAAAATCTCCATCCCCACCAAAGTGCTCACCACCATGGCTATTAAAGCTTACCATCTATACTTGCATCATCTTTGCACATCGAACTCCCATCATTCTGAATGACATATGTAGGTTGGGTTTCGAAGCTCTGCTATCAGTCCCCCATCTCGTATTTTCACCTTTTTCTTGTTCCGATCTTTCTGCTCTGTTCGCAGAGGATCTTTTTCCAAGTTACCGTTGAGATAAATTGAAAAAGTTGTCATTAACTAAAATAATATTAAAAAAGTTTCAGAGCATATAAATTTGACTAATATACTTTATTAATTATTGAATTTAAGCTGTGTTTGTTCACTCTTGTAGTTAGGTAAAGATTTGTTAAAGATTCCAGCCCTAATTATATACGTCCAAATAAACTACAAAATATTCCACTACTGCGCTGTCCTAAATTAACTTATTTTGAATTATAAAATACAGGGGCCTAATTTAACTAAAAATAAATAAATTTCCTTTGCCTCCTTTATTAAAATGAAATATATAGTGTTAGTTTGGACGTAGGTGGATTTTGCCACAAGTTCAAAACTAATTTTGCATTATATTATTTTCGTTGTAAACTGATTAAAAATTTTAAAAAGACATGTCCCTTGTTAGTGAACTATGCCAAAAATAAAAAATAAAGAGGCAAGCAGGGATGAATTGGCTAGTGAGGTATCGACACTATGCCAAAAATTGATTTCTGCTTTTTTTCTTTGGTTTGGTTAATGGTTTAACTTTGGGGGAAAAAATGGTTACTGGTTTAACCAAGAAATCAAATTAAGTTTTTTAACAAATAAAAATCGGGTAATTAAGATTTTTTAACTGAATAAAATAAATTGATTAGAAGCTTGGTTTCGATTGGTCAAAACTTAAAAAATTTACAGTTAGACTCAGTTTTATACAATAAGCATAATTTTAAAGGGACCAATTAAAATCGGATTGGTCGATTCAATCCAAATGGTCAGTCAAAATATGGTATAATTTTTTCGAAAATTTAAAATATTTATAAGCAAAATTACTTTTTAAAATAATCAACCACCAATGGGTATGCACTTCTATTCTTAAAATAAATTTAAGGGCAAAAAAGTTGTTTCTTGTAAAAATTATTTATCATAAGCATTTATTTTTTATTTTTTAAAATTTCATCCCTTTTTGGAACACCTAATCATAGATGCTTATTAATCTAAATTTGAATTTGGATACTTAATTTTTGATGTGCCAAATTGACGGAACAAGTAGAAATGCTAGCAACTCATAAATAAATCAGCATAAAACAATTTCTTACACTTTGAAAAAATAACTAAGGGCCTATTTAGTTCAGCTGTTTCAAACAGCTGATAAATGTTGGATGTTGCGCATAGCTGATAAAGACTAGGTGTGTGGTAAATTTATAGCTAATCATTGTGGTAATATTTAAAATAACCTGTAAAGGTATTTAAAAAATTCAAATTAACATATTAAATAAATTGAAATATATTGAACATCAATTACAATTAAATGATCCAATAGTAGTGCCTCGAGCACAAATATTAACAAATAAATTAAATTGATCGTTAGTCCAAGTGACTCTTCCACTGCTTTTATTCTTAGAAGTCATTTTACCTATATAGTTTTAAAAATTTTATTTTAAGTGAAAATGACTATTTTATCACTTATATTTTGCTATAATTACTATTTCATCACTATAGCTTGGAATAATTGATCTAACATCACTTATGTTTGGCATAAATTACTTTGATATCACTGTGCCGTTAACTTTGACATTTGACAGTTAAAAAATTATAGAACTAGCCCCTCAAGTTGACTTCGATTTTTATTTTTACCATTTTTGCAACTTTGATACTTAATTTCATTGCACTTTGAATTTTTTTTGCCAACAACTCCGCTTTCATAATTAACAATTGTAAAATCTGAATATAAAAATATGTTAATATTAATAAAGACCTAAAATACAATAAAAATTCTTAATTAAAAAAATAAATCAATTTATTAATTATTTTATAAATTAAAAAAAGGGAAAACTATTATGATACCATTGAAGTTTGGTTTAATGATGATTTTATCATAACAGTTTGAAAAAATTGTTCTAACATACCCAACGTTTGGCCTAAATTACTAAAACACCGCCGCGTCGTTAGTCTTAAAGTTTGACCGTTGAAAAAATTGTAGATTGGCCCCTCAAGTTGATTTGAATTTTCATTTTTATCTTTTTTGAGGTTTGACCGTTAAAAAAAATTGCAGATTGGCCCTTCAAGTTAATTTGGATTTTCATTTTTGTACTTTTTGCAATTTTGGTGCTCAATTTCATTACACTTTAAATTTTTTTGCCAATAACATCACTTTCACACTTAATAATTATAAAATCATAATATAAAAATTCACTAAAAGTTCTTAATTTGATAAAATAAAAATAAAAAATCACTATTATTTTCAACATTTTTTGAAATATAGTTTTTTAGTAACTAAAAATTGTTACTAATTTTTCTTGTAAACATTAAAATAAGGAAAAATTATTGTTTTATCCCTATATAACATAATACACATTTTTATCCTCACATTCTTTAAAATAAACCTTTTTGTCCTTGTATTTTAATTTCAGCCAAAAAAATCACATCATACACCACCCAAACCCGTTTTTTGCCATCAAAACAACTATCATATACACCAAAATAAAGCTCTTGACATGATAAATTAAGTTATGACCTTAGTTTTAGCATCAAAACACCATAAGACCTTCGAAAAATCAATTGAAATTTTTTAATTTTTCGACCCAACCTACGACCCATTCTTATTTTCACTTTTAGCCATTAATCGGAGAGTTGGTTGGCATTAGAGGTCTTTTCGGCTCATAAAATATGTCTTGTAGGCCTCCGTTTCCTTACCCAATCACAAAAAATTATGAATCGTCAAACAATGATTCCATGGATGAATATTTTTTTCTTCAATTGCCATCGGTACAAGTCGCTACTAAAGTTTAAGAAGGTAGAGCTGGATTCACCAGAACCTAGCCTTTTTATTGGATGATAGTCCGACGGCGATGGTTGAACGATTGGCAGTGGAGAGTTTGTTCTAAGAAGATTTAAGTCACTGTTCGGCAATGGGCATGTAGTTCTCATTTCTTTTTTTTTATTTAAACTGTAAAGTTATAATTTAGTACAATTTCATTAAAAAAATAAATAATTAATTAAATTTATGTTATTAAATGGCAGTAATGTCTATTATTTAAAAAATTAGCAGAATATTGGTCATTATTTATCCAAAATATAAAAATATAGGATGGAATTAAAATATAAGGACAAAAAATTCTATTTCAAAAAAATGTTGAAAATAATAATAGTGATTTTTTATTTTTATTTTATCAAATTAAGAATTTTTAGTTAATTTTTATATTCTGATTTTATAATTATTGAGTGTGAAAGTTGCGTCGTTGGCAAAAAAATTAATGTGTAATGAAATTGAGCACCAAAGTTGCAAAAAGAATAAAAATAAAAATCCAAATCAACTTGAGAGGCCAATATGCAATTTTTTCAATGGTCAAACGCAAAAAAGATAAAAATGAAAATCCAAATCAACTTGAGAGGCTAGTCTGCAATTTTTCAACGGTCAAACGTTAAAACTAACGACGCGGTGGTGTTTTAGTAATTTAGGCCAAACGTTTGGTATATTAGAGCAATTTTTCCAAACTGTTGTGATAAAATCGTCATTAAGTCAAACTTCAATAACTTCAATGGTATCATAGTAGTTTTCTCTTTAAAAAATAAAAATAGAATTAAAAAATGTAGAAACAAAAACAGCTTCTTCATCAGAGTTAAAATGGAAAATGCTAATTTACTCTTGAATCCAAATGGAAAAATAACAAGTTAAAGACAAAAAAAGAAAAAGAAAAAATGAGCAAATATTTTGTTTAATAACGATAAAAGAAATTAGCTTCAAAAAATTGACGAGCATTAAGTTATGCCATTCTATTAAACCTTTTAACAACAATTATTCTTTTTTTTTTTGCTTTCAAGCTTTCCTTTACAAACTACATTTAGAGCATTTTCTCCATACTCTGAAATTATATTTTTCTACTGCAAGGTATAAACGTAAAGCACAAACCACCCATTTTCAAATTAATCTAAAAAATCTAATATTCAACCAAACACAATTCATAATTACAAAATCAAATCATGTTTTGCATCTTAATTCCATTTCTTCTTTGTGGCAACCAAAGCTGCAAGCAGAAGGAGCCGATAAAATGAAGAATGTTACTTTGACCTGAACTGGCGACCCAAGGTAAAATAAAAAATGTTGCTTTGACTTGAACCGACGACTCCCGTTTGGGTCATCGGAAAACTCTATCTACCATGGCCAACCCTCATATCAAATCGAAGAGGGAAGAGAGAGAATTTCATTGGTGTCCGAGTCGGTGGCAAAGGATCACTGGAAGTCATCAAATTTTTCGTCAAAAGTTTTAGGTTCCATGACCAACCTCCATTTTATCATCGAAGTATATCTCTTCTTTTTTTTTGCATTTTTTTTATTTTTTAATTTATGAAATTAATAAAACAATTAATAAACAGACCTAATTTTTTTAAAATTAGTAAATTGATCCCTCTTTAATGAAATTTGCAACAGAAGGATAACAAACGGAGCCTAAATCTAATAAATGGGCTAAAGAAATTAGGGAGCACTTGGTTGGAGGTAATAAGGGAAAGGGATGAAATGAATTGATTCCCTTTGTAGCTGTTTGTTTGGCCAATTTAATCCTTCCATTTACCCTTTTTTCTTTTTGTTTATTTCTCAAAGTCTTCTATATTGATCCTCCATTCCCTCTAAGGCTTTTAATTCCCTTTCCCATGTCCAATAATAATAAATAAATAATAATAATAAATAATAATAGTACTAATAAATATTAAATATTATTAAATAATAATAATGATGATAATAATAAATAATAATAATAATAATTCCGATTCCGATTATCTGATTCAAATAAAAAAGTCACAAAATGAATGAAGAGGCAAATTATTCGATTTCTGGAGCATAATCAAACAAGAAAAGATATTCTGATTCTCTGTTTCCTTTCTTCTTGTTTTCCTTTTTTAATTTCATTTCGTTTTTCTATACAAACCAAACGCATATAGAAGTTAAGCCAATTAACCCGAAAAATCAAACGCACGTAGAAGTTAAGCCAATTAACCCAATTCTTTCGGGGTTTTTTTTTTTTTTAACAAAGAGCCAATTAACCTAATTCAAACACAATTTAATTCCTATATTCAATATGTCATGTGATGTGATTATTGGATGCTTACAACAGAAAGTGTTGCAATTTATTTGAAAGCCACCCACTTACACAAATAACCTCCAGATTGTTACATGACAGATGATCGTACTCCACCCGATGATTGCGCACTTAAGTATAGGCAAGAAGATAAAAGTCAAACTCCAAAAGTCAAAGAAACCGAAACTCACAATTATCCTAAACCGTTCGATGAAAAATCGACGTCCCAAATTTTTCAAGGGGACATCAAGACATAAAGTTTTGCGTTAACATTCTTTCTTACCCGCTAAGATGTCCGCCCGTCATGCTCGTCATGTGCTCCTAATTAAGTGGAAATAGGAAAAACACATCTGGTAATAGCAAATTTCCTGCACACTTCACTTTTACATCGCCATTTCCATCAATTTAGCAGTGGTCCTCCCAATAATTAAATGACTAAAGACCGCCCATCAGCCAAGGAAACTACTTTGACGTAGACTCATCATGATCCTCCACCGTCTGGAATAAACATGCCTATAGTGGATAATGAACCCCACAAACACATTAGAATATCTGCTCTACCTGCTCATTTCACGGGTCAACTAAATTAAGAAAAAAATAGAAAATAAAAAACAAAATAATGAATAAACTAATAAAATTAATTAAAAATAATAAAAATATTTAACAACTGTTTATAGTTTGCCTCTACTCACGTACCTGCACTCACACTCCTGAAAAAGGAACAAAAAGGATTGCGAGGAACGAGTGACGTTACTGCTATAATAGAGAGAGAGAGAGAGAGAGCTGTAAAAGCAAAAGTAGATTTGAAGCCGAAATGTCGAGATTTATTATTTTCCAGACATGTCTTCTCGTGTTTTGCTTTGCTCTCTTCACTTGTTTAGCTAAAAATGGTGAGTATTTCTTTCTTATCTTTAGTACTTTATGATTAAGTTTTGTTTATTGGATGCTTGTGGATTTTAATTAGGGATTGTTCTACCGATTTTGGTTTCACATTTTAGTTGATTTCCTCTTCTTTTTTTCTGGTTTATCTTCATATTGTTCGTATGCTTTTTGAGCTCTATCTGTATGTTTGGTTTTATGTCTTTTACTACTGACTGAATTCTCATTACCGGTGATTAGTGGTGGATTTTTTCGAATGTAATGATTGGATCGAAGGGAATGCTTTCTGTAGTTTTGATCTGCTCGATTGCTATAAAGTTGTACGAAAATGTGATAAGATTCCAAAATTTTCTTAACCATTATTTTTACTAGATAATCTATTGGAACTTGAAGGGGAAAATGAATGGTTTATCTTTGTTAGCGAAGCTCGAAATATATGACTAATTAGTAATTTCAGCACATTTTATTGTTTTTTTTTAATTCTCTCATTGGGAAAATAGGCGGTCAATGTGCAAACTGATGGGGCAAATTAAGAAAGAAATGAGAAGGGAAAAAAACACTATAAAAGATTGATTTATGTTGAAAATGTTTATTTTTGAATTGTTGGTAATTTTGTAAACTGTTGTAGAAATTGATGTTTTCTTTGTCAAATTGATTGTTGTGATTCATGGAGAGAATGTAAATAAATAGGCCAGTCAAAACAGCTATGCACCTTTCTGAATAATAAACTAAACTAAGAAATGCAACTAACCCAGATTATTTTGCACAAGAACAGCACATAGTCCGGGCTTAATACATATGTAAATGTTTGCCCTAAACATTGTTCTTTGTCGCAACTTATATGCTCAGATGAATGCGATTTAGTTCTCTGTGGCTTTGAAGTCGCTTCATTTCTACTTCAGAAGTTATTCTTCTTGTTCTCTGTGGCTGAACTTATGATATTTGTTTTCCACACAGCACCCTGGGTTATGCGCATAAGTTGTGGGTCTCGTGTAAATGTTCACACTCCACCAACCAATACACTTTGGTATAAGGATTTTGCATATACAGGAGGTATTCCTACTAATTCAACACATACAAGTTATGTTGCTCCTCCACTTCAAACTCTTCGGTACTTTCCTTGGTCTGGAGGTCCCAACAATTGCTACAACATCAAACGAGTGCCAAAGGGACATTATTCAGTAAGGGTCTTCTTTGGATTGGTTACACATCATGATCCTGACCCTAACTTTGATAATGAACCTTTGTTTGACATTTCTGTAGAAGGCACCCAGATTTATTCTTTGCAATCAGGTTGGAGTGGTCATGATGACCAAGTATTTACAGAAGCGCAAGTGTTTCTCACAGATGGTACAGCTTCAATCTGTTTCCATAGCACTGGCCATGGAGATCCTGCAGTCCTTTCAATTGAAATTCTTGAGGTAGATGATAGAGCATACTATTTTGGCCCAGAATGGGGTCGAGGAGCGATCCTTAGAACGGTGACCAGATTGAGTTGTGGTAATGGAAAGTCAAAATTTGATGTAGATTATAGCGGTGACCGATGGGGCGGGGATAGATTTTGGGGCCGCTTGACAACGTTTGGCCAGAGTTCTGATAAAGCAATATCTACTGAAAATAGTATTAAGAAGGCTTCACTTGCCCCAAACTTTTACCCAGAAGCTCTTTATCAGACTGCCCTTGTTGGCACTGATAGTCAACCAGATTTAGCATATACAATGGATGTGGATCCTAATAAAAATTATTCAATTTGGCTGCACTTTGCTGAGATTGATGGTACAGTCACTGGTGTAGGGAAAAGGGTATTTGACGTCCTCGTTAATGGTAATACTGTTTTCCCCGGGGTTGATGTTGCTAAAATGAGTGGAGATCTTTACACGGCTCTTGTACTTAACACAACCGTTGCTGTTAATGGGAGAACTTTGACAATAACCTTGCACCCTAAAGAAGGCAGCCATGCTATGATCAATGCCATTGAGGTCTTTGAGATTATCACGACTGAGTCCAAAACTTTGTTGGGAGAAGGTAAGGGTTTTTTTTCTTTTTTCTTGTTGATGGTTCATTAGATATATGATAATGAAGATTGGCATTGCTATACATGTATGTGTATCAGATTCATGCACACACATACGTATATATGCACTTACGTTAAACAAGGTTATATTTTGCTGCTATTGTATTGTCATCTATGCCCATTGTTTTTCTGATTGCATGTTATTCAAATGGATGATATATCAAGTTCAAGTAATTTGTTTAGTATTATGTGATCTATTATACTGAATGTGTGCCCACAAACAATTACTCCAGGAAACTGGTCGAACAGTGGCTATTATTCTCACATTGGTATCTGGTTTTTTTAATTCTGTTCTGTTATCTTCTTTAACTCCTAAATTGACTTCGAGGATGACCTTTGCTAGTTCAGATCAAAAGATTATATGTCTCCAGTACTTGAAAGGAGCTTCGCCCAATATATTTGACCACTGTGATTTTCGCAAAAAAAAATCGCTGCTAATGTAACACCCTGTTACTATTAGTAATGTCTGGTCAATTAATTGAATCGGAAAAATCAGCTGCGTTACTGAGCTCTCTCGTAGTGCCTTTTGTTGCATTAGAGCTTACAAAATACTATTGCTGTTCATCTCTTGATGTGTTTTTTGAGATGGAATTTGCTGGCTTTTTAATTACACTATTGCGATGTGCCCCTATCTGGGCTACTAGTCTAGATTTTAAGGTTCTTTCCTTCCCCCTCTTCCCTGTTCAAGATCAGGAAAAACTTGGAATTTAGGAACACTAATATTTCTGAAAAGATTGAAAACTGAAATTATCAAAATCCCTCTTATATTTGTTTTGTTGAAATCCATATAGGTTTGAGAGTGAATGAATACTGGAATCTATCTTGAATAAAACTGCTTATGACAGGTTTACATTCAAAAGAAGTCCTTCCCGTTATTTTATTATTATTCTCTTTCCAACATGCTTGCAATTACTTGTAACTCTGTATATAAAGGTTTCCATTGCCTGGACTATTGTAGATGATCATGTAGTTTACATCGGTGAATATCTTCTTTTAATTCTTCTAAACAATATATCTGAAGAATTTTTTTCCAACTCTTCCTGCTTTGAGTTGGTTTCCGGATGAAGACACGAGCTTTTCAGAAATTGGGATGTGTTTAAATCATTACTAAATTGATTATTCTTCTTCATTTTAGTTAGGGCTTTACAAGCATTGAAAGGTGCTCTGGCCCTTCCCCTCCGATTTGGGTGGAATGGTGATCCATGTGTTCCCCAGCAACATCCATGGAGAGGAGCAGATTGTCAATTTGACACAATTAGTAAACAATGGATCATCGATGGACTGTAATTTCCTGATCCTTTGACTTGTTTTCATTTTTTTTTTTTTTTTACAATTTGCATGTTCGTGTTTCGGGTTATATGTCTCTTATGCTTGTTCTTGTACTTGCATCACTAGCTACCTTCTCATTTTACCCTGCTGCATTTAAACGATTTCAATTATTTGGCCTCTTATTGGATAAATTTCAAAAGCATGTTTTGTTGAATATATATATATATATATATATACACATATGCAAGAGAGGTGAAAACAGAAATTGTAAGGTTATCGATACCCCCCCATCTCAATTGAAATTTAACTAGGGAAAAGAAAATTTAAAGGAAAGGCTGTTTGGTTTTTGCTGTCAATTGTCAATCCTTATTATAGCTACCCTTGTCATTTTCACTTTTTCTAGGAGTGATTGAACCATTAAGCAGGTCTGTTAATTAAATTTGGTGTTCAAATACAGTTAAATCAATGCATTAAATAACATGTTAACTTGTCTCTCATCAGTGGTCTTGACAACCAAGGTTTGAGGGGTTTCTTGCCAAATGAAATATCTGCGCTTCGTCATCTACAGAGCATGTAAGTTTGGGTAACACATTTTCCATGGGTTTCAGTTAGAAACTTGTTTTAGTATTGACACCTTCAATACATCTTTGTATATTGTCAGTTCTTATACTTTTCTAACTTTGGACATCTACAGAAACTTAAGCAGTAACAGCATCGGTGGGCCTATTCCATCATCAATTGGAGTAATTACAAGCTTAGAAATTCTGTAAGAATAGTTTATTAATGAATCATATTGTTCATTTTTAACTTTATTTGCTTCCTAGCTTGATATAGTAGGCTGCTATTTGCATACAAAGGATTTGACTTTATGAATCATGCAAAAGTTCTCTGAAAAAAATTAAAGATAGAGTTATGATCTTAAATTGTTCTTCGTTGGCCCTAAGTTGCATGCTATCATAGGATCTCTTTCAGGGGACACAAATCATCATTTGCAGGGAGTTGCATTCTTGTAGAACAAATGTTAAATAATGTATAGCCTTTTCTTTTAGCTGCTATAAAAGTTGACTAGCTAGATCCATTTTATTTCTTATTCTTCCTCAGGTTATCAGAAGGTATCTTTTGTCAATAATCGTATTCTTCTTTTGTTAGAAATGAATTGAGCACCATAAATTTACAATTAACTTTGTTAATGGTTAAAGATATAGTGGCAATCAGAGTTTTTATCTGTAGAAACGTATCGGGTAAAAAAGATTCCCATCCTTGTGCTATGTTTGAATTGGAGGAAAATAAATAAACAATGAAAGTTGAAATGGAAAATAAACAAACATTAATCAAGAAAATACGGAATGAAAATATGCAATTTCATTTGTTTGGCCCACATGTAATTCTCCAATTGGAGAAAAGGAGGAAAACAACTCAACTTCAAACTTACCTCATTTATTATTTTACTTTTGCCCACGTAGTTTTCTTGGTAAAGTTACTTTCCCATTTTTTCCTTGCCACGTATCAAAACCCTATGGAGGGAAATAAAAATGATTTGCTTCTACATTTCGCCCTTCTATTTTCCTTGAATATTTTCTTTCCTTAAAATATTGACCAGACATCGGGCTAGTACACACTTGACTACACTCCAGGTTTCTAAATGGATGCAAGAAATATGTGAATTACTCTTTCCTAAACCCAAGCAGCCGATGAACTTGATTAATTACATGAAGTCATCTTGTTCATTGTGGGTTTTTTGGTATAGCTACTTCATCTATATTTCTTATCACAACTACAGGGACCTCTCCTACAATTTCTTCAATGGATCAATACCTGAAAGCCTTGGACAGCTGACATCATTGCGGAGATTGTAAGATCTTTCACATAAATAATTAATCAGTGATGTTTAATATTGAGCAGATGACTTTAACTTGAAAATTTATGGTACAGGAGTCTCAATGGCAATTCTCTGTCTGGACAAGTCCCAGCTGCATTTGGGGGAAGGCTTCTGCATGGAGCTAGCTTCAAGTATGCTCTTGTGAAACATTGCTCCTAACATTTCACCAGTTCTGATTATACAAATAGAACAATGCATTCTCATTTGTACTGAAATAACGCATTCTTACTTTGGTTGTTGCAGTTTCACGGATAATGCAGGTCTTTGTGGAATACCTGGATTGCGTCCTTGTGGCCCCCATCTTTCTGCTGGTGCAAAGGTTGGCATCGCGTTCGGTGCATCTGTAGGCTTTCTCCTTTTGGTTATTTGTTCAGTGTGTTGGTGGAAAAGACGACAAAATATTCTTCGCACACAGCAGATTGCAGGTGAGGACAAACATACTTATATTGACACAATTTGTGAATTCTGAGTAACAAGAAGTTAGACAATAGGTTCATTTAATTGTAACGAATACTCTTCACTTGCCTGGTGCACAAGTGAAAGGAAACCGATCTTAATTCTTAACTCTTGCAGTGAAAAAAATGGGATTGTGCCTGCCGTAGTAGTAACATAGGTTTCGACTCATATCAAAATTTACTTCCCGTCTTCCTTTTACTTTACAGCAAGAGGAGCTCCCTACGCAAAAGCCAGGACTCAGATGGCACATGATATCCAGATGACAAGACATTATGGGCAAGCACGGACAGCTGCCGAGAATGGACCTAGCTTACTGTCATGATGCATCAACTGTCACTTTCATAAGCATTTGAAATTTGATCCTGCTTTGATTGCAGGGTATCTGCTCCACTTCTAAGTATGATTCCATTGCTTGATGACTAATTTGGTGCAGTTCCAAACTAGTTCTGCTGCCTAATCCCATTTCACAATTTTCTTTGGTGAAAGTTGGGTAGAGATCAAATTCAAGGAAATATCCGTTTTCTGGGTTCCACCAACTGCCATATAGAGTGAAAGATTATGTAAATTTATTTTGAGTTCTTTGGTTTTTTTTTTCACAAGAATGTGATTACAGGTTGAAGAACCAGTGCGTATAGATGGTTACATTCATATTTAATTTCATGCAACATGCCATATCATGTATTCATATTAGAGACCATAGTAGGATCTAAAAATTGTACCTTTTTTCAAGTTATTTCCTTTTCAGTTTTGTTAATATTAATTTGTATTCTGTTATTTAAGAACAAATGTAAAGTGCAATAGTTACTCCAGTCTTCCCCTTGATAAATTTATAAAGCAAAGATACCTTTTTGCTTTTACGTCTCACAAACCCCTTTTTCAAGCAACAATGAATTATTGCAATTGCAAAGTATACGTACGGTAAAACAATGTTTTTTTTTTTTTTTACCAAAGATAGTAGCATTTTATTCCATAATCAAACGGATACATTTGCTGCTTGAAGCAGAACAATAAAAACTACAATATACAAGACCCAATTTGAAAAACCAAAGAAAACACATAAATCTCACCAAAGCAACAGAATAAGAAAACAAGTGAGAGCAACAATTGTCCTCCAAAAAAACCTGCCCATGGATGAACTTGTGATGTTCCATCGTCAAGGCTTGAAGAAACAGATGACAACCCAGTGGAAGAAAGCAAGAAAATCAACAAATATCGAGATAAAGAAATCGACAGAGTTGACGGAGCACAAATCTATTCCATTTTAGAACGCTCCACTCAGCAAAGAGTCCCAGCCGATCTTCTCCAAGAATAATATCAGATCTTATCTTTACAAACGAACAAAACATCACCATCACCATGGATAACCAGAAAATAAACTTGAAAGCTCCTCCCATGGCCAAAAACAACAAGCAGCCTTGTAGATTTGAAACCAGATTCAAGGCAAGGGACAAAAGCCCTAACAAAACAGCACAAAAGGCTGAAAATATACACACCTAAATAAAGAAAACTAACAAAATACAAAAAAAATAAGATAAAAATAGCAGCAGCGGTGGCGACCACCGGTGAAATCACCGGTGGCAGCCCCCCAAAGGCACACAAGTTAGAGAGAAGGCAGAGAAAAGAAATAGAGAGAGAAACCGGTTAGTAATGTTTAGGCCTTGCATTGTACGGTAAAACAATGTTATTCGTATAAAAGTACTAGGCAAAGATATCAAAATTAATGTTGATTTATTTAAAGAAGATAAACTAAAACACAAATAATATTGGTGTCAGATATTATTAACCCTAGGGTTGTGGTACAAATTGAATACTATATGAATATTTTTTGTGGTAGTAGAGTTAGGGGCTCGAAGCGGACCTCAGTTGAGCGACTTGTAGCGACGTTGATCATTGTTTGGACCACTCTTTTATGTTTTTTTTTTCTTTTTTATCTTTTAACTGGATAAATTGCCATTCAGCTCAGCTCTGCTCAGTCTTCCATTGGCAGAGGTGAAGGGAGGGAACTGTTCTCTTTTTCTTTGATGCACAGGCAACTCTGCAGTTTGACTATTAACGGAAAGAAAAGTTTTTACTCTTTATTTCCTCCAAATCTGTGGCAACAACTAGCAATTTTGTGTAGTTGAAACAAACAATTTACTTGGTTAAAAAAAAAAGAAAATTAGTTAAAAAAAAAAGAAACAAACAATTTACATTATTACTATTACTAATAGTCTGATATATGCCTTCTAATATAATATATACCTTCTTTAGGTGAAAATTGGCTGTGATTTGAATTTAGAAATGGCCGATTTTGTGTTCTGTGAATTCTTTTTTCCGAAATTCATGACTCTAGATCATATCATTTCAAAACTGGAACCTAAATTTTCTTTTATTAGTGAATGTAGCCACGAAAATACTTTTACAACACTCGGGTATTTTTCAGCAGAGTGTAAATGAAAGAATGGTTCGTTTCACATTTCAGGGTGGAAATAGTCAAAAGTTGGGAGGAAAGAGATGCCAATTCCCAAAATTTGTGGGAAAATTTTGGCCCATAATGAGTGTTTGTGGTCCAAACATGCAACTGAACTATCAACCACGTCCCTTTTAAAAAGAAAGAGCGAAAAACTATCAACCATGCGTCCGATTCGCTGGAATAATTTCATTTCTTTTTATCAGAAATAAAAATAATAATAAAAACCTTAACTAACAGGCCATCGCATCCCATCCAAAGTTCCGTCCTAACCCATCCACATCCAAACATGAAAAGCCAACCAAAAAACCCATATACAAAAATAAAGAAAAGCAATAAATACAAAAGATTAATTCCTTTTACCTTCCCACACGTGTCCCTGATGTAATAATTAAACCCACGGTCAAAAATCTAAAATCTTATAGGAGTATAAAATAAAAATAACCCTTCTTCACGTGAATATTTGTCAGCTGTTCAGATAGTCTTCCGTCACCTCCACCACCCCCCTCCAGCGGCAGCTCTTCCTACACCCACCACGCACCGTACTAACTTATTTTTTCAAAAAAGGGGTATTGATAATTTTGGTGGCCCAACTTTTATACCTTTCCTGATTGAGTTTCCCAACTTTTTTCTTTTGTTCAAATGAGTTGCTCAACGTCGATCAATGTTCAAATAAGTTGCTCATCTATGAGAAATGCAACAAATGAGTTGCTTTGTGCCACATGGTGGCGAAGCTCCGGCGGCATGATGACGTGGCACTTGCCACGTGCCGGAGAAATCTGACAATATACCACATGTGCGTCTCCTTGTAGACATATTCATAAAATTTTTTGTCGTTTTTCAAAAAAAAAAATAATAATAATTAAATGAAGATGAATGACTAAAGAACACTGAACACGATCTTCTCGTCTTTTCATCTTCTTCGACAAACCAAAGTAGAAAACACAATTCATCTTGTCCCCTTCGCCGCCACATGCCATTAACAGACTTACACTCGCCTTCCCCTCCCTCCGATGAGCCCAGCTCCATCTTCGATAACGACGTTTATGGTCTCCATCAGTGGCGGTCGTGTGAGTGAATGATTTTCGAACTTGAAGTTTCCAACTTCCATGGAAGCTTGTCGCCACTAGAGTTCGCATCGGCCACCTACAAGACAGTGGATCTTGGGTGCCTCCACTTGTGTTGCATATATGTTTCCAATAAGCACAGCCCTAATAACATGAAGGTAATTGTTTTTTAAATCAATTTGTTTAGTTCTTGAGTTAGAATTACTTGTCTTCTATTTCAATTGTTCCAAATCTATTGTTTGGATTTGATTTGAACCCTAGAACAAACTCCAATTTCAATTTGTTGTTAGGCTAAAATTTAATGTAAAGAACGTTTAAATATTAGAGAGAAAATTCCAATTCCAATTGTATGTGTTGGGATTTTTTTTTTTTTAAATTTCAAAGTTCCAAACAAATGGATATATTTTGGAATTTTTCAAGGATTTCTCACAATAGTTTGTTGCCTACTGATGAAATTTGTTGTTATGACATTTAACTTCTCTCTTTCATTATTTTCCCTCTTTTCAACTCTATTTCAAAAATGAATTTCTTGTGATCAAGATTGCATTTTTAAGCCAAGGGAACTTTATGCCCATCATTTTACAAGTCAAATTCAAATTGGTTTAGTCCAAGTTCGTAAGTTTCCCCTTCCTAATCTTTAGTGTCTTCCAGAATTTCTTATTTCTCCTTTGTTGCCAAGGCAAAACACGTATAGGAACACAGATATTTGAAACATAAAATGTAAGTAGACTTTAAAACGCCAACAATGAAATTGTAGCAGGACACAAAATCTATAAAATTAAAGCAATTAAAATTATAGACATTCATTGCACGGATAAAAAGAGTTCTTTGTCTCATGCTATGCTCTTTTCTTCTCTTCGCCGGTGATGTTGGCCAAACCATAATTGATAATGGAAGGATTGGAAGAGGAGGACAATTGATCGAAAGGGCTGAGAAGGGAACCAAAGATTTGTGTTCCGGCTCAGGGAGTAAAAGCTTCTTGGAGGGGCTTGTCAGTTGTGGCCCAAGCAAGGACGCCGACAAAGCAATGGTACAATTCTATGCGTTTTGAGAAATATCTGCAAAAAGAATAAGATGAAGCTGAAGAAGATAGCTATCTATTTTTTTTTTAATTTATTTATTATTTTCTCTAAAAAAATTTTTTAAAAAAAATTATACAATCATAAGAAGCATGCCTATGTGAAGAGGGTAGATGACATGCTCTCATATTCCTCCACTACATGCAAGAGCCATGTCAGTAGTCAGTCAGAGCTCTGCCGCCTCGTGGCACAAAGCAACTCATTTGTTGCATTTCATGTAGATGAGCAACTTATATGAGCATTTATCAAGGTTGAGCAACTCATTTGAACCAAAAAAAATGTTGGGCAACTCAAACAGAAAAGATACAAAAGTTGAGCCACCAAAATTATCAATACCCCTTTTTTTTTAAAAAAAAATTAACTTTATTATTATTATTATTACCCTTTCAGAGGACCACAGCCCCTCATTCAGAATCGAAACCCCTTTTACTGTTTTTGGGTTTAAAATGGGTTAACCCCAATAACCGAGTCAAACACGCTATCCTCTCCTCTGTTCTAAAAAAACTCGACTCGTTCCTGTCTCCTGCAACTGAGACACCACTCTCCTATGTACTCTCCACGTGGGCACTCTCTTTTCTCTCTCATCCGCTGCACCTAAAACAACGGCTACCCTCCAACCACAACCCGACACGTCACCCCTCATATTCCCGCTCTATCCTATCTTTTTTTATTACTAATTAATAAAATTTTAATAAATACGACACGAGAAAACAAATGGCAGGCGCCGCTGAGCAGCGCCGTACAACATGGGGTTAGGGCTGACATCAGCACCGGCGCGTAAACTAGTCACATGATGACCCACCTCTCTCGTGTCTAATCAGGCGGCGGCTATCTGCCATTTTTAATCAATATTTCCAAATCTAAATGGACCCACTTATCCCCCGGTATATATATTTATCCACTATTGAATCTCCACCGTTGATTCACAGCTAACGGTGAAAATATAATAAAATTTTAAGAAAGCAAAGGGGGCTGTGGGCTGTTAATTCTTTATATAAGGATACATAAGGTAGTCTCGCCGTCCTGCCGACGATTACGGGTGACTGCGTGGGACCCCTTTTTTTTTTTAGTATTTCTCTTGTTCTGCTCTTTTTCCTCTGTAGTAGTAAAGTTTTTTGCATTTCTATTTTTCTCTGTTTCTTCCATGGCGTCTTCGAGGGAAGGTCACTACAGAG
The DNA here is from genome assembly GCA_949640765.1 of Croton laevigatus. Lineage (NCBI taxonomy): Eukaryota > Viridiplantae > Streptophyta > Magnoliopsida > Malpighiales > Euphorbiaceae > Croton > Croton laevigatus. The sequence goes on along the minus strand of CATIWJ010048332.1, from coordinate 5,830 downwards.
GAGTAAGGAAGAGGCCATGGGGTCGTTACGCAGCTGAAATACGTGACCCGTGGAAGAAAACTAGGGTTTGGTTGGGTACATTTGATACGCCTGAAGAAGCTGCACTAGCTTACGACGGTGCAGCTCGTTCTCTTCGTGGAGCTAAAGCCAAGACCAACTTTCCAGCTCCAACTACTGCTCTTTCTCTCGACCTCAACGCTCCTTCTGATCCCCATCATCACCGCTGGACATCCGCTCCTTCTCACCGCTTCGCTTTCGGTGAGTTCCTGCAGACTGGAGTTCTCAAAGAAATTAGCTTTACTGGAGAAGGTTCCGGCTCTGCGAAAAACGACATTATGGTTCACGGTGGTGCCAGTGGTTCTGTGACTCCACTGCCGGAAAATGGTGGCCAACCGTCGTTTTTGGGAATTGTGCGACGTGGGTTGCCTATTGATTTGAACGAGCCGCCACCGCTCTGGCTTTGATGGAGGTTACTTACAATTGACGGTTAGCATGAAGAGCATTTTCCGGTCGCTTTTAACTTAAATATTTTTCTTATTTTACTAATTTCCCTTTTTAATTACGTTTTATCCACTTATTTAATCTGTTTTAAAAGGGAGTAACATCAAATCATCATTAGTTATGGGGAAAAAAAACTAATCAACTGTCTGTACATATAGTGCTTCTCTATTTCTCTATTTTAGTGTTTCTTGGAACACATTTCTAGCTTCATATATGTATAATAATTTCACGGATTTTATATATTTATTTTCATTTACGAAATGTTCTATACCGTTGATCTTTAGCTTTCTTCTTGATTAAAAGTTGTATGTAGTGACATGATGATCTGACAAATTATAGGCGGCCTTTCGAAATAACTTTCTAAGTGACTTTGAGCATTTTGCCACCCTTTGTTAACTTTTTAAAAATAGGGTTAGCTAATTAAGTTTTAAGAGTTTTAATTTTATTTGGTAAAAAATAAATTTGTATTGTTTTATAAAATGTTATCCAGAGAGATGAATAATTTTATCGAAAATACTTTTTAGCGCCGGAAACAGAGAGTTGTAGAGTTTCTATAGCGTTTGACTAACAAGCGCTAAAAAAACCGGCGATTATAATCCGTTGTAAGATCGCTTTCTTTTTCTAATAGCTATATTTATGGGCGAACTATAATTAACGATGACGCGACGTTAAACGTGTGATGACTGAGCATTACCCTATTTTGTAAGTTTTGGTAAAAATAGAGAAGGTAAAGTTGGCAAAAATGCAATGTACGAGCCAGTAATAGAACTTAACCAGTCACACGTCAAAGGCGCGTACTTCTCCGAAAATTTTGAAACTGACGAAACTACCCCGTCCCTTTTCTTACGTGTGGTTGGTTTGTGCGTCCCAAGTTCCAACAAGCAGTCAAATTAATTACTTGGAGAGTTGAGCAATTAACGTTGTTAAATGAACGATATTTGTTTTTGTACGAGAATTCCCAATTTTTAGTTTCTCCCGCCTATTTGTTATATCGTGAGATCGCTCAAATTATCGCCTCATTCCAACCAAACCAATCCCTCTTTTCCTGCAATATTTGATTTGATGATGTATTATTGTTATTGTAGAGCATACTTAACATTATTGTTGAAAAAAAAAAAGAAGCATACTTAACATTATTTGATTTTATTTTTATAAAGAATGAATAAAAATGAAAATTCTAAAATTAAAATATATTAATTAATGTGGGGACATTTTGAAGAGTGTTGACGTAAAATTAAATGCATGAACCATTTATTTTACAACCTACACTAGAAAAGATTTTAATCCAAATTTTAAACATCCCTTTATAATTGTCTTATTACATGAATACAAATAAACATGAAATTATAGTTTTAACCTCCTTATATTTTACCTAATTTATAATTTAGTCCATTTAATTTTAAAAATAAATTAAGTGTCTCTAGAATTTTACTACCTAATATTTTATTTATTTTATTCAAAGTAAAGGTACCAAATCATTAAATATTTTTTAATCAAAATAGTATATCTTAACGATTATGATCATTAAAATATCAATTTAAGTTGGCATATAAAAGTCTTTTTCATTCTATTTTGTCAAAATAAAGGACTAAATGTTAAACGTTACTAAACTAGAATGACTTATTTATTTTTAAAATTAAAAAAAACTCAATTATTAGTTAGGTCAAATATAATGAAAATCAACTTTTCAAAAAAAAAATCATTATATAATAAAGATCAATCATTCTCATCGAAACATATATTAAATTGGTGACAAAATATTGTTTAAAGGAATCAAACTTAGAGCATTCAATTTTTACAACGGCAACAGTAATCAACTAAACCACATCAAGTTAGCATAGCTGCTCTTTTGAAAACTCAGGAGACTATTAATTAACTAAACCTAGATAATATGTTGCACATAAAAAGTAGTCCTCTCTTGAGTTATATTCATCAGACGGTTGCTCAATTATTTCCTTTCCAAAAGAAATCAAATTCCAAAACCTCTCATTTTCGATAATTGTTACTATTAGATTTTAAAAAAAAAATCAAACATCCCGATGATTCTAGATTTTATAACATTGATAGAGTAAAATCATACTATAAACGTGCTTTATTGACTTTATACATGCAATGTATCTATGGACTTAAGACTCTAATAATGGTCTACAAAATTTTGTCAAAAACCATTTCTATTTCCAAATAATTTAATAGGGCAGGAGTAGGGTGACATGTAACAAAAATTAAAAGCAAACTTCCAAATAGTAAACAAAAAGAAAATTACGAATATGTCCTTGATGATGCTTTTTATTCAATGTCCTAATTATATTAAAATCGGCTTCAAGTCACATTGGCTTAAACTATATACTCTATAGTTCGCAGGGCATGAATCAAGGGAAGAAAGAGACAACGCAAAAAAAGATAAATGATTAATTAATGTTTTACTAATAATTAAGGGTTTAATCATGTACTTAGGGACTCTCTCAATGTCTATTGCTTAACGTATTAGATTCATATGAAAGATACAATTAGATTCTCAAGAAGATTAAATTAATTTTTTTAGTATTAAATTTTAAGTGCACGGGTATTGGCCACAGTCCATACAAGAAACTTTGTTTGGATAATACTTGTAATTTAGTATAGGGAAATTATAGTTAACATGATGTTTATATATTTAGTAAATAGCATTTCTCTATTTTTTATTAGTTCTATAGCAATTTTTTAGGGTTTTTTTTTCAAATAAGTTCTTATTTAAATTATTATTTTGGTATTTAGAGGCATGGCGTTGGGTATATGTAAACTTCTTTGATCAAGAAATTATTGAAGGATATCGAATTCGAGTTACAAACCCCTATGAAACTATTTTGTGATAATAAATTAGCAATTGAAATTGCATTCAACCCTGTTCAACATGATCGGACCAAACAGATAGAGATTGATCGATTTTTTATAAAGGAATAATTGGAGAGGAAGGTTATTGCACTACCATTTGTGAGATCAAATCAATAGCTTGCAGATGTCTTAACAAAAGGAGTATCTAAGCAAGTTTTTAAAGAATCTGTGATCAAGCTGGACATGACAGATACACATGCACCACCTTGAGCAGGGGTATTAGTAATTATTATTTAATTAGGATAATTTGAATTTATAGTTCAGATTTCCTTGTCTATAGCCGTTACCTAGATTAAGGATGTAAATAAGTAATCCTAGGCTAGAATTATGTGAGTATTCTTGTATAAATTGGTGGTTGTATGTTATGATAAAATAATAGAAAATAAAATTACTTTCTCTATTCTAGTAAAAACCAAGCGAGCTGTAATACTACATCTATTTCGATGAAATGAAGAAAAATATTATTAACCCTCATTTTTTCCCTATTTATCTTCCAATTTAATTTTTCTATTTTTATCTTCCCATTTTACTATTTAAAAAAAAACCAACTTACATGCATTACATAAATAAAGTGGCTCTATATGAATTAAAATACATTTCACATATGTTTTAACACGGATGGCAGTTTTATCCTTCCCAATATCAATTTTTTTTATTGAAAATACTTTTTTTTTTTTTACATAGATATACACACGCATATAATCCACACATCCAAAAGAAAGGAGACATTCTTTCCGTTGAAAATACCATTTACCTTAATTTTTCTATTTCATTGTATGTTACGGAGGTAATAGATGTATTTAAAATTTAAGAAAGAGATCGTTTTTACTATTAAATTAATTTTGTCGATATATGTATGATTTGTGTCTTTCCCTTTTTTTTTTTTACATAATTATACGCACTGTAACGAGGGGCGATGGGGCTTGTTACCTGATGTTTTATGTCTCGTTATAAGCAATTTGAGATTTAAAAAAAAAAAAAAAGAAAGAAAGAAAAGTATGTACATGAATATGATGATGAAGGGCGGTAGCTAGCCCAAAATCAGAGGATCTGATGTCAGATTTTAAATTGAATAAATAAATAAAAAGAAAAAGTGTCAGACAAGTAAAAATCCATAGGGCGGGGCAGGTGGGTAATCAGACACATGATTATTGTTATTAAGACAAAATAATAGTATTTGAAAATATAAAAGAAAAACACGCAACCTCCTCCCTCTTTCAAGATTCATTTCAGCTAATGTATATATAGCGTTTGCGTCATCAAGTTGTCAGTCAGTGGGTAGCAGCAGAATACCTGCATCAGCATCATCGTTGCTGTTGCTTCACCCATCTGCCCGTCATTCATCTTCCACCACCCTGCGGTTCCTTTATCACCTTCTCGTTTGGTTGGTTATAGCAGTTTGTTTGTATGTTGCAAACAAATCAAGGAATAATTTGCCCGTTGCACTACTGGTGGAGTTTTGCTTTGAATTCAAACTTAATAGTATACCTAAATTAATAGTTGTTCAGATTCGAAATACTTGATTGTTTGTTGGTTTTCAAAATAGTTGTTCACATTAATTCTTTTTCAAATAACATATTTTTCCATCTTCAATTGAAATAATTCGGAAAATGATACCAAACATTTGTCTGCCAATTTTCATATTCCTACTAGATTTTGTAAGGAGATTTCAAATATGTAGGTATTAAGTATAAAATTCTGCCTTTACCGCAAAAGTTGTATTGTGACTTGCAACTTGAATTTAGTAGATTTTTTTTTCTTTTAATATAAAATAGATCACTAATCAATTGAGTAATATTGCAAGTATACATTATGAATTAGCCCACTTCAATGCACCAAATACGTGTTAATAATGTGACTGGCATGAATTAAATTTGAGATTACCATACCAGTAACATTCATGGTAAGAAGGATGATTAACATATCGAAAATTGGTCAGAAATTGAAATCGAATGGATTCCGGTTGGATATTGGTCGGTATCAATGTTTCTCACTGAAAAATCACGATAGGCCAAAAGGTGGCTAAAACCATTTCGGGGCCCTTAAAGTATCCAAGTTTTTTACTTAAGGCCCTTCGGTAAAGTAGTAACAATTTTAAGCCCCTAAAATTTGTGCGTGCATTACACGAACACCATTTTTAACAGAGTTAAACCCGCGTGTTATGCAAACAAACTGCGCGCGCGTCACTCACGGCAAAAGTGGCTCGAATAAAAGTAGCAAACGTTTAATAAGTGTTTACTTTTAAAAATGGATGTTGGCTAAAACGATGACGTTTTTAGCAATCTTAACCCTAGAAATCGAAAGCTCAGTTTCATTATTTCATCGTCGGCATTATGGTACCAGCACAATCAAACAAAGAACAGAAACAGATCAAAATTAAAATCCCAATTCCAGTAAAATCAAATCTACTCACAATCAATCCCAAGTTCATCTCCAATCCAAATACCAATAACAAATC